>CAMPDV010006713.1:0-17502 GCA_946699065.1 Loxodes magnus
ACTTTTCTAAATACTTATTACTTCTCAAAACATACTCCTTAAAACTGAAATTCTATCTTCTTTTCTTACTTTACTTCTTCACTTTTCGAAATACTTATTACTTCTCAAAACATAATGCTTAAAACTGAAATTCTATCTTCTTTTCTTACTTTACTTCTTCACTTTTCAAAATACTTATTACTTCTCAAAACATAATGCTTAAAACTGAAATTCTATCTTCTTTTCTTACTTTACTTATTCACTTTTCTAAATACTTATTACTTCTCAAAGCATACTCCTTAAAACTTAAATTCTATCTTTTTTTCTTACTTCACTTCTTCACTTTTATAAATACTTATTACTTCTCAAAGCATACTCCTTAAAACTGAAATTCTATCTTCTTTTCTTACTTCACTTCTTCACTTTTCTAAATACTTATTACTTCTCAAAGCAAACTCCTTAAAACTGAAATTCTATCTTCTTTTCTTACTTCACTTCTTCACTTTTCAAAATACTTATTACTTCCCAAAGCATACTCCTTAAAACTGAAATTCTATCTTCTTTTCTTACTTTACTTCTTCACTTTTTTAAATACTTATTACTTCTCAAAGCATACTCCTTAAAACTGAAATTCTATCTTCTTTTCTTACTTCACTTCTTCACTTTTCTAAATACTTATTACTTCTCAAAGCATACTCCTTAAAACTTAAATTCTATCTTCTTTTCTTACTTTACTTATTCACTTTTCTAAATACTTATTACTTCTCAAAACATAATACTTCAAAATGAAATTCTATCTTCTTTTCTTACTTTACTTCTTCACTTTTCTAAATACTTATTACTTCTCAAAGCCTACTCCTTAAAACTGAAATTCTATCTTCTTTTCTTACTTCACTTCTTCACTTTTCTAAATACTTATTACTTCTCAAAGCATACTCTTTAAAACTGAAATTCTATCTTCTTTTCTTACTTCACTTCTTCACTTTTCTAAATACTTATTACTTCTCAAAGCATACTCCTTAAAACTGAAATTCTATCTTTTTTTCTTAATTTACTTCTTCACTTTTCTAAATACTTATTACTTCTCAAAGCATACTCCTTAAAACTGAAATTCTATCTTCTTTTCTTACTTTACTTATTCACTTTTCTAAATACTTATTACTTCTCAAAACATAATGCTTAAAACTGAAATTCTATCTTCTTTTCTTACTTTACTTCTTCACTTTTCGAAATACTTATTACTTCTCAAAGCACACTCCTTAAAACTGAAATTCTATCTTCTTTTCTTACTTTACTTCTTCACTTTTCTAAATACTTATTACTTCTCAAAGCATACTCCTTAAAACTGAAATTCTATCTTCTTTTCTTACTTTACTTCTTCACTTTTATAAATACTTATTACTTCTCAAAACATAATACTTAAAACTGAAATTCTATCTTCTTTTCTTACTTTACTTCTTCACTTTTCTAAATACTTATTACTTCTCAAAGCATACTCCTTAAAACTGAAATTCTATCTTCTTTTCTTACTTTACTTCTTCACTTTTTTAAATACTTATTACTTCTCAAAGCATACTCTTTAAAACTGAAATTCTATCTTCTTTTCTTACTTCACTTCTTCACTTTTCGAAATACTTATTACTTCTCAAAGCATACTCCTTAAAACTGAAATTCTATCTTCTTTTCTTACTTCACTTCTTCACTTTTCAAAATACTTATTACTTCTCAAAGCAAACTCCTTAAAACTGAAATTCTATCTTCTTTTCTTACTTTACTTCTTCACTTTTCTAAATACTTATTACTTCTCAAAGCATACTCTTTAAAACTGAAATTCTATCTTCTTTTCTTACTTTACTTCTTCACTTTTCGAAATACTTATTTCTTCTCAAAGCATACTCCTTAAAACTGAAATTCTATCTTTTTTTCTTACTTCACTTCTTCACTTTTCTAAATACTTATTACTTCTCAAAACATACTCTTTAAAACTGAAATTCTATCTTCTTTTCTTACTTCACTTCTTCACTTTTCTAAATACTTATTACTTCTCAAAACATACTCCTTAAAACTGAAATTCTATCTTTTTTTCTTACTTTACTTCTTCACTTTTCAAAATACTTATTACTTCTCAAAGCATACTCCTTAAAACTGAAATTCTATCTTCTTTTCTTTCTTCACTTCTTCACTTTTAGAAATACTTATTACTTCTCAAAGCATACTCCTTAAAACTGAAATTCTATCTTCTTTTCTTACTTTACTTCTTCACTTTTCAAAATACTTATTACTTCTCAAAACATACTCCTTAAAACTGAAATTCTATCTTCTTTTCTTACTTTACTTCTTCACTTTTAGAAATACTTATTACTTCTCAAAGCATACTCTTTAAAACTGAAATTCTATCTTTTTTTCTTACTTTACTTCTTCACTTTTCAAAATACTTATTACTTCTCAAAACATACTCCTTAAAAATGAAATTCTCTCTTCTTTTCTTACTTCACTTCTTCACTTTTCTAAATACTTATTACTTCTCAAAGCATACTCCTTAAAACTTAAATTCTATCTTCTTTTCTTACTTTACTTCTTCACTTTTATAAATACTTATTACTTCTCAAAACATAATACTTAAAAATGAAATTCTATCTTCTTTTCTTACTTTACTTATTCACTTTTCTAAATACTTATTACTTCTCAAAGCATACTCCTTAAAACTTAAATTCTATCTTCTTTTCTTACTTTACTTATTCACTTTTCTAAATACTTATTACTTCTCAAAACATAATGCTTAAAACTGAAATTCTATCTTCTTTTCTTACTTTACTTCTTCACTTTTCGAAATACTTATTACTTCTCAAAACATAATGCTTAAAACTGAAATTCTATCTTCTTTTCTTACTTTACTTCTTCACTTTTCAAAATACTTATTACTTCTCAAAGCATACTCCTTAAAACTGAAATTCTATCTTTTTTTCTTACTTCACTTCTTCACTTTTCAAAATACTTATTACTTCTCAAAGCATACTCCTTAAAACTGAAATTCTATCTTCTTTTCTTACTTTACTTCTTCACTTTTCAAAATACTTATTACTTCTCAAAGCATACTCCTTAAAACTGAAATTCTATCTTCTTTTCTTACTTTACTTCTTCACTTTTCTAAATACTTATTACTTCTCAAAACATAATGCTTAAAACTGAAATTCTATCTTCTTTTCTTACTTTACTTCTTCACTTTTCTAAATACTTATTACTTCTCAAAGCATACTCCTTAAAACTGAAATTCTATCTTTTTTTCTTACTTCACTTCTTCACTTTTCAAAATACTTATTACTTCTCAAAGCATACTCCTTAAAACTGAAATTCTATCTTCTTTTCTTACTTCACTTCTTCACTTTTCAAAATACTTATTACTTCTCAAAGCATACTCCTTAAAACTGAAATTCTATCTTCTTTTCTTACTTCACTTCTTCACTTTTCAAAATACTTATTACTTCTCAAAGCATACTCCTTAAAACTGAAATTCTATCTTCTTTTCTTACTTTACTTCTTCACTTTTTTAAATACTTATTACTTCTCAAAGCATACTCCTTAAAACTGAAATTCTATCTTCTTTTCTTACTTCACTTCTTCACTTTTCTAAATACTTATTACTTCTAAAAGCATACTCCTTAAAACTGAAATTCTATCTTCTTTTCTTACTTTACTTATTCACTTTTCTAAATACTTATTACTTCTCAAAACATAATACTTCAAAATGAAATTCTATCTTCTTTTCTTACTTTACTTCTTCACTTTTCAAAATACTTATTACTTCTCAAAGCCTACTCCTTAAAACTGAAATTCTATCTTCTTTTCTTACTTCACTTCTTCACTTTTCTAAATACTTATTACTTCTCAAAGCATACTCTTTAAAACTGAAATTCTATCTTCTTTTCTTACTTCACTTCTTCACTTTTCAAAATACTTATTACTTCTCAAAGCATACTCATTAAAACTGAAATTCTATCTTCTTTTCTTACTTTACTTCTTCACTTTTATAAATACTTATTACTTCTCAAAACATAATACTTAAAACTGAAATTCTTTCTTCTTTTCTTACTTTACTTCTTCACTTTTCTAAATACTTATTACTTCTCAAAGCATACTCCTTAAAACTTAAATTCTATCTTCTTTTCTTACCTTATTCACTTTTCTAAATACTTATTACTTCTCAAAACATAATACTTCAAAATGAAATTCTATCTTCTTTTCTTACTTTACTTCTTCACTTTTCTAAATACTTATTACTTCTCAAAGCCTACTCCTTAAAACTGAAATTCTATCTTCTTTTCTTACTTCACTTCTTCACTTTTCTAAATACTTATTACTTCTCAAAGCATACTCTTTAAAACTGAAATTCTATCTTCTTTTCTTACTTCACTTCTTCACTTTTCTAAATACTTATTACTTCTCAAAGCATACTCCTTAAAACTGAAATTCTATCTTTTTTTCTTAATTTACTTCTTCACTTTTCTAAATACTTATTACTTCTCAAAGCATACTCCTTAAAACTGAAATTCTATCTTTTTTTCTTACTTCACTTCTTCACTTTTCAAAATACTTATTACTTCTCAAAGCCTACTCCTTAAAACTGAAATTCTATCTTCTTTTCTTTCTTCACTTCTTCACTTTTAGAAATACTTATTACTTCTCAAAGCATACTCCTTAAAACTGAAATTCTATCTTCTTTTCTTACTTTACTTCTTCACTTTTCAAAATACTTATTACTTCTCAAAACATACTCCTTAAAACTGAAATTCTATCTTCTTTTCTTACTTTACTTCTTCACTTTTAGAAATACTTATTACTTCTCAAAGCATACTCTTTAAAACTGAAATTCTATCTTTTTTTCTTACTTTACTTCTTCACTTTTCAAAATACTTATTACTTCTCAAAACATACTCCTTAAAAATGAAATTCTCTCTTCTTTTCTTACTTTACTTCTTCACTTTTCTAAATACTTATTACTTCTCAAAGCATACTCCTTAAAACTTAAATTCTATCTTCTTTTCTTACTTTACTTATTCACTTTTCTAAATACTTATTACTTCTCAAAACATAATGCTTAAAACTGAAATTCTATCTTCTTTTCTTACTTTACTTCTTCACTTTTCGAAATACTTATTACTTCTCAAAACATAATGCTTAAAACTGAAATTCTATCTTCTTTTCTTACTTTACTTCTTCACTTTTCAAAATACTTATTACTTCTCAAAGCATACTCCTTAAAACTGAAATTCTATCTTTTTTTCTTACTTCACTTCTTCACTTTTCCAAATACTTATTACTTCTCAAAGCAAACTACTTAAATATGAAATTCTATCTTTTTTTCTTACTTCACTTCTTCACTTTTCTAAATACTTATTACTTCTCAAAGCATACTCCTTAAAACTGAAATTCTATCTTCTTTTCTTACTTTACTTCTTCACTTTTCAAAATACTTATTACTTCTCAAAACATAATGCTTAAAACTGAAATTCTATCTTCTTTTCTTACTTTACTTCTTCACTTTTCTAAATACTTATTACTTGTCAAAGCATACTCCTTAAAACTGAAATTCTATCTTTTTTTCTTACTTCACTTCTTCACTTTTCAAAATACTTATTACTTCTCAAAGCATACTCCTTAAAACTGAAATTCTATCTTCTTTTCTTACTTCACTTCTTCACTTTTCTAAATACTTATTACTTCTCAAAGCAAACTCCTTAAAACTGAAATTCTATCTTCTTTTCTTACTTCACTTCTTCACTTTTCAAAATACTTATTACTTCTCAAAGCATACTCCTTAAAACTGAAATTCTATCTTCTTTTCTTACTTTACTTCTTCACTTTTTTAAATACTTATTACTTCTCAAAGCATACTCCTTAAAACTGAAATTCTATCTTCTTTTCTTACTTCACTTCTTCACTTTTCTAAATACTTATTACTTCTAAAAGCATACTCCTTAAAACTGAAATTCTATCTTCTTTTCTTACTTTACTTATTCACTTTTCTAAATACTTATTACTTCTCAAAACATAATACTTCAAAATGAAATTCTATCTTTTTTTCTTACTTTACTTCTTCACTTTTCAAAATACTTATTACTTCTCAAAACATACTCCTTAAAACTGAAATTCTATCTTCTTTTCTTACTTTACTTCTTCACTTTTAGAAATACTTATTACTTCTCAAAGCATACTCTTTAAAACTGAAATTCTATCTTTTTTTCTTACTTTACTTCTTCACTTTTCAAAATACTTATTACTTCTCAAAACATACTCCTTAAAAATGAAATTCTCTCTTCTTTTCTTACTTTACTTCTTCACTTTTCTAAATACTTATTACTTCTCAAAGCATACTCCTTAAAACTTAAATTCTATCTTCTTTTCTTACTTTACTTATTCACTTTTCTAAATACTTATTACTTCTCAAAACATAATGCTTAAAACTGAAATTCTATCTTCTTTTCTTACTTTACTTCTTCACTTTTCGAAATACTTATTACTTCTCAAAGCATACTCCTTAAAACTGAAATTCTATCTTCTTTTCTTACTTTACTTCTTCACTTTTCAAAATACTTATTACTTCTCAAAGCATACTCCTTAAAACTGAAATTCTATCTTTTTTTCTTACTTCACTTCTTCACTTTTCCAAATACTTATTACTTCTCAAAGCAAACTACTTAAATATGAAATTCTATCTTTTTTTCTTACTTCACTTCTTCACTTTTTTAAATACTTATTACTTCTCAAAGCATACTCCTTAAAACTGAAATTCTATCTTCTTTTCTTACTTTACTTCTTCACTTTTCAAAATACTTATTACTTCTCAAAACATAATGCTTAAAACTGAAATTCTATCTTCTTTTCTTACTTTACTTCTTCACTTTTCTAAATACTTATTACTTGTCAAAGCATACTCCTTAAAACTGAAATTCTATCTTTTTTTCTTACTTCACTTCTTCACTTTTCAAAATACTTATTACTTCTCAAAGCATACTCCTTAAAACTGAAATTCTATCTTCTTTTCTTACTTCACTTCTTCACTTTTCTAAATACTTATTACTTCTCAAAGCAAACTCCTTAAAACTGAAATTCTATCTTCTTTTCTTACTTCACTTTTTCACTTTTCAAAATACTTATTACTTCTCAAAGCATACTCCTTAAAACTGAAATTCTATCTTCTTTTCTTACTTTACTTCTTCACTTTTTTAAATACTTATTACTTCTCAAAGCATACTCCTTAAAACTGAAATTCTATCTTCTTTTCTTACTTCACTTCTTCACTTTTCTAAATACTTATTACTTCTAAAAGCATACTCCTTAAAACTGAAATTCTATCTTCTTTTCTTACTTTACTTATTCACTTTTCTAAATACTTATTACTTCTCAAAACATAATACTTCAAAATGAAATTCTATCTTCTTTTCTTACTTTACTTCTTCACTTTTCAAAATACTTATTACTTCTCAAAGCCTACTCCTTAAAACTGAAATTCTATCTTCTTTTCTTACTTCACTTCTTCACTTTTCTAAATACTTATTACTTCTCAAAGCATACTCTTTAAAACTGAAATTCTATCTTCTTTTCTTACTTCACTTCTTCACTTTTCTAAATACTTATTACTTCTCAAAGCATACTCCTTAAAACTGAAATTCTATCTTTTTTTCTTAATTTACTTCTTCACTTTTCTAAATACTTATTACTTCTCAAAGCATACTCCTTAAAACTGAAATTCTATCTTCTTTTCTTACTTTACTTCTTCACTTTTTTAAATACTTATTACTTCTCAAAGCATACTCCTTAAAACTGAAATTCTATCTTCTTTTCTTACTTTACTTCTTCACTTTTTTAAATACTTATTACTTCTCAAAGCATACTCCTTAAAACTGAAATTCTATCTTCTTTTCTTACTTCACTTCTTCACTTTTCAAAATACTTATTACTTCTCAAAGCAAACTCCTTAAAACTTAAATTCTATCTTCTTTTCTTACTTCACTTCTTCACTTTTCAAAATACTTATTACTTCTCAAAGCATACTCCTTAAAACTGAAATTCTATCTTCTTTTCTTACTTTACTTCTTCACTTTTTTAAATACTTATTACTTCTCAAAGCATACTCCTTAAAACTGAAATTCTATCTTCTTTTCTTACTTCACTTCTTCACTTTTCTAAATACTTATTACTTCTCAAAGCATACTCCTTAAAACTTAAATTCTATCTTCTTTTCTTACCTTATTCACTTTTCTAAATACTTATTACTTCTCAAAACATAATACTTCAAAATGAAATTCTATCTTCTTTTCTTACTTTACTTCTTCACTTTTCTAAATACTTATTACTTCTCAAAGCCTACTCCTTAAAACTGAAATTCTATCTTCTTTTCTTACTTCACTTCTTCACTTTTCTAAATACTTATTACTTCTCAAAGCATACTCTTTAAAACTGAAATTCTATCTTCTTTTCTTACTTCACTTCTTCACTTTTCTAAATACTTATTACTTCTCAAAGCATACTCCTTAAAACTGAAATTCTATCTTTTTTTCTTACTTTACTTCTTCACTTTTCGAAATACTTATTACTTCTCAAAGCATACTCCTTAAAACTGAAATTCTATCTTTTTTTCTTACTTCACTTCTTCACTTTTCAAAATACTTATTACTTCTCAAAGCATACTCCTTAAAACTGAAATTCTATCTTCTTTTCTTACTTCACTTCTTCACTTTTCTAAATACTTATTACTTCTCAAAACATAATGCTTAAAACTGAAATTCTATCTTCTTTTCTTACTTTACTTCTTCACTTTTTTAAATACTTATTACTTCTCAAAGCATACTCCTTAAAACTGAAATTCTATCTTCTTTTCTTACTTTACTTCTTCACTTTTTTAAATACTTATTACTTCTCAAAGCATACTCCTTAAAACTGAAATTCTATCTTCTTTTCTTACTTCACTTCTTCACTTTTCAAAATACTTATTACTTCTCAAAGCAAACTCCTTAAAACTGAAATTCTATCTTCTTTTCTTACTTCACTTCTTCACTTTTCAAAATACTTATTACTTCTCAAAGCATACTCCTTAAAACTGAAATTCTATCTTCTTTTCTTACTTTACTTCTTCACTTTTTTAAATACTTATTACTTCTCAAAGCATACTCCTTAAAACTGAAATTCTATCTTCTTTTCTTACTTCACTTCTTCACTTTTCTAAATACTTATTACTTCTCAAAGCATACTCCTTAAAACTTAAATTCTATCTTCTTTTCTTACCTTATTCACTTTTCTAAATACTTATTACTTCTCAAAACATAATACTTCAAAATGAAATTCTATCTTCTTTTCTTACTTTACTTCTTCACTTTTCTAAATACTTATTACTTCTCAAAGCCTACTCCTTAAAACTGAAATTCTATCTTCTTTTCTTACTTCACTTCTTCACTTTTCTAAATACTTATTACTTCTCAAAGCATACTCTTTAAAACTGAAATTCTATCTTCTTTTCTTACTTCACTTCTTCACTTTTCTAAATACTTATTACTTCTCAAAGCATACTCCTTAAAACTGAAATTCTATCTTTTTTTCTTAATTTACTTCTTCACTTTTCTAAATACTTATTACTTCTCAAAGCATACTCCTTAAAACTGAAATTCTATCTTTTTTTCTTACTTCACTTCTTCACTTTTCAAAATACTTATTACTTCTCAAAGCATACTCCTTAAAACTGAAATTCTATCTTCTTTTCTTACTTCACTTCTTCACTTTTCTAAATACTTATTACTTCCCAAAGCATACTCCTTAAAACTGAAATTCTATCTTCTTTTCTTACTTTACTTCTTCACTTTTCTAAATACTTATTACTTCTCAAAGCATACTCCTTAAAACTGAAATTCTATCTTCTTTTCTTACTTTACTTCTTCACTTTTCAAAATACTTATTACTTCTCAAAGCATACTCCTTAAAACTGAAATTCTATCTTTTTTTCTTACTTTACTTCTTCACTTTTATAAATACTTATTACTTCTCAAAACATAATACTTAAAACTGAAATTCTATCTTCTTTTCTTACTTTACTTCTTCACTTTTCTAAATACTTATTACTTCTCAAAGCATACTCCTTAAAACTGAAATTCTATCTTCTTTTCTTACTTCACTTCTTCACTTTTCTAAATACTTATTACTTCTCAAAACATAATGCTTAAAACTGAAATTCTATCTTCTTTTCTTACTTTACTTCTTCACTTTTCAAAATACTTATTACTTCCCAAAGCATACTCCTTAAAACTGAAATTCTATCTTCTTTTCTTACTTTACTTCTTCACTTTTCTAAATACTTATTACTTCTCAAAACATAATACTTCAAAATGAAATTCTATCTTCTTTTCTTACTTTACTTCTTCACTTTTCTAAATACTTATTACTTCTCAAAGCCTACTCCTTAAAACTGAAATTCTATCTTCTTTTCTTACTTCACTTCTTCACTTTTCTAAATACTTATGCCTTCTCAAAACATAATACTTAAAACTGAAATTCTATCTTCTTTTTTTTCTTCACTTCTTCACTTTTAGAAATACTTATTACTTCTCAAAGCATACTCCTTAAAACTGAAATTCTATCTTCTTTTCTTACTTTACTTCTTCACTTTTCAAAATACTTATTACTTCTCAAAGCATACTCCTTAAAACTGAAATTCTATCTTCTTTTCTTACTTTACTTCTTCACTTTTCAAAATACTTATTACTTCTCAAAGCATACTCCTTAAAACTGAAATTCTATCTTTTTTTCTTACTTTACTTCTTCACTTTTATAAATACTTATTACTTCTCAAAACATAATACTTAAAACTGAAATTCTATCTTCTTTTCTTACTTTACTTCTTCACTTTTCTAAATACTTATTACTTCTCAAAGCATACTCCTTAAAACTGAAATTCTATCTTCTTTTCTTACTTCACTTCTTCACTTTTCTAAATACTTATTACTTCTCAAAACATAATGCTTAAAACTGAAATTCTATCTTCTTTTCTTACTTTACTTCTTCACTTTTCAAAATACTTATTACTTCCCAAAGCATACTCCTTAAAACTGAAATTCTATCTTCTTTTCTTACTTTACTTCTTCACTTTTCTAAATACTTATTACTTCTCAAAACATAATACTTCAAAATGAAATTCTATCTTCTTTTCTTACTTTACTTCTTCACTTTTCTAAATACTTATTACTTCTCAAAGCCTACTCCTTAAAACTGAAATTCTATCTTCTTTTCTTACTTCACTTCTTCACTTTTCTAAATACTTATGCCTTCTCAAAACATAATACTTAAAACTGAAATTCTATCTTCTTTTTTTTCTTCACTTCTTCACTTTTAGAAATACTTATTACTTCTCAAAGCATACTCCTTAAAACTGAAATTCTATCTTCTTTTCTTACTTTACTTCTTCACTTTTCAAAATACTTATTACTTCTCAAAGCATACTCCTTAAAACTGAAATTCTATCTTCTTTTCTTACTTTACTTCTTCACTTTTCAAAATACTTATTACTTCTCAAAACATAATGCTTAAAACTGAAATTCTATCTTCTTTTCTTACTTTACTTCTTCACTTTTCTAAATACTTATTACTTCTCAAAGCATACTCCTTAAAACTGAAATTCTATCTTTTTTTCTTACTTCACTTCTTCACTTTTCTAAATACTTATTACTTCTCAAAGCATACTCCTTAAAACTGAAATTCTATCTTCTTTTCTTACTTTACTTCTTCACTTTTTTAAATACTTATTACTTCTCAAAGCATACTCCTTAAAACTGAAATTCTATCTTCTTTTCTTACTTCACTTCTTCACTTTTCTAAATACTTATTACTTCTCAAAGCATACTCCTTAAAACTTAAATTCTATCTTCTTTTCTTACTTTACTTATTCACTTTTCTAAATACTTATTACTTCTCAAAACATAATACTTCAAAATGAAATTCTATCTTCTTTTCTTACTTTACTTATTCACTTTTCTAAATACTTATTACTTCTCAAAACATAATACTTCAAAATGAAATTCTATCTTCTTTTCTTACTTTACTTCTTCACTTTTCTAAATACTTATTACTTCTCAAAGCCTACTCCTTAAAACTGAAATTCTATCTTCTTTTCTTACTTCACTTCTTCACTTTTCTAAATACTTATGCCTTCTCAAAACATAATACTTAAAACTGAAATTCTATCTTCTTTTTTTTCTTCACTTCTTCACTTTTAGAAATACTTATTACTTCTCAAAGCATACTCCTTAAAACTGAAATTCTATCTTCTTTTCTTACTTTACTTCTTCACTTTTCAAAATACTTATTACTTCTCAAAGCATACTCCTTAAAACTGAAATTCTATCTTCTTTTCTTACTTTACTTCTTCACTTTTCAAAATACTTATTACTTCTCAAAGCATACTCCTTAAAACTGAAATTCTATCTTCTTTTCTTACTTTACTTCTTCACTTTTCAAAATACTTATTACTTCTCAAAGCATACTCCTTAAAACTGAAATTCTATCTTCTTTTCTTACTTCACTTCTTCACTTTTCTAAATACTTATTACTTCTCAAAGCATACTCCTTAAAACTGAAATTCTATCTTCTTTTCTTTCTTCACTTCTTCACTTTTCTAAATACTTATTACTTCTCAAAGCATACTCCTTAAAACTGAAATTCTATCTTCTTTTCTTACTTCACTTCTTCACTTTTTTAAATACTTATTACTTCTCAAAGCATACTCCTTAAAACTGAAATTCTATCTTCTTTTCTTTCTTCACTTCTTCGCTTTTAGAAATACTTATTACTTCTCAAAGCATACTCCTTAAAACTGAAATTCTATCTTCTTTTCTTACTTCACTTCTTCACTTTTAGAAATACTTATTACTTCTCAAAGCATACTCCTTAAAACTGAAATTCTATCTTCTTTTCTTACTTCACTTCTTCACTTTTTTAAATACTTATTACTTCTCAAAACATAATACTTAAAACTGAAATTCTATCTTCTTTTCTTACTTTACTTCTTCACTTTTCTAAATACTTATTACTTCTCAAAGCCTACTACTTAAAACTGAAATTCTATCTTCTTTTCTTACTTTACTTCTTCACTTTTTTAAATACTTATTACTTCTCAAAGCATACTCCTTAAAACTGAAATTCTATCTTTTTTTCTTACTTTACTTCTTCACTTTTATAAATACTTATTACTTCTCAAAACATAATGCTTAAAACTGAAATTCTATCTTTTTTTCTTACTTTACTTCTTCACTTTTCTAAATACTTATTACTTCTCAAAGCATACTCCTTAAAATTGAAATTCTATCTTCTTTTCTTTCTTCACTTCTTCACTTTTATAAATACTTATTACTTCTCAAAACATAATGCTTAAAACTGAAATTCTATCTTCTTTTCTTACTTTACTTCTTCACTTTTCTAAATACTTATTACTTCTCAAAGCCTACTCCTTAAAACTGAAATTCTATCTTCTTTTCTTACTTCACTTCTTCACTTTTTTAAATACTTATTACTTCTCAAAACATAATGCTTAAAACTGAAATTCTATCTTCTTTTCTTACTTTACTTCTTCACTTTTCTAAATACTTATTACTTCTCAAAGCATACTCCTTAAAACTGAAATTCTATCTTTTTTTCTTAATTTACTTCTTCACTTTTCTAAATACTTATTACTTCTCAAAGCATACTCCTTAAAACTGAAATTCTATCTTCTTTTCTTACTTCACTTCTTCACTTTTCTAAATACTTATTACTTCTCAAAGCATACTCCTTAAAACTTAAATTCTATCTTCTTTTCTTACTTTACTTCTTCACTTTTCTAAATACTTATTACTTCTCAAAACATAATACTTCAAAATGAAATTCTATCTTCTTTTCTTACTTTACTTCTTCACTTTTCTAAATACTTATTACTTCTCAAAACATAATACTTCAAAATGAAATTCTATCTTCTTTTCTTACTTTACTTCTTCACTTTTCTAAATACTTATTACTTCTCAAAGCCTACTCCTTAAAACTGAAATTCTATCTTCTTTTCTTACTTTACTTCTTCACTTTTCTAAATACTTATTACTTCTCAAAGCATACTCCTTAAAACTGAAATTCTATCTTCTTTTCTTACATCACTTCTTCACTTTTCTAAATACTTATTACTTCTCAAAGCATACTCCTTAAAACTTAAATTCTATCTTCTTTTCTTACTTTACTTCTTCACTTTTCTAAATACTTATTACTTCTCAAAACATAATACTTCAAAATGAAATTCTATCTTCTTTTCTTACTTTACTTCTTCACTTTTCTAAATACTTATTACTTCTCAAAACATAATACTTCAAAATGAAATTCTATCTTCTTTTCTTACTTTACTTCTTCACTTTTCTAAATACTTATTACTTCTCAAAGCCTACTCCTTAAAACTGAAATTCTATCTTCTTTTCTTACTTCACTTCTTCACTTTTCTAAATACTTATGCCTTCTCAAAACATAATACTTAAAACTGAAATTCTATCTTCTTTTCTTTCTTCACTTCTTCACTTTTAGAAATACTTATTACTTCCCAAAGCATACTCCTTAAAACTGAAATTCTATCTTCTTTTCTTACTTTACTTCTTCACTTTTCTAAATACTTATTACTTCTCAAAGCATACTCCTTAAAACTGAAATTCTATCTTCTTTTCTTACTTTACTTCTTCACTTTTCAAAATACTTATTACTTATCAAAGCATACTCCTTAAAACTGAAATTCTATCTTCTTTTCTTACTTTACTTCTTCACTTTTCAAAATACTTATTACTTCTCAAAGCATACTCCTTAAAACTGAAATTCTATCTTCTTTTCTTACTTCACTTCTTCACTTTTCTAAATACTTATTACTTCTCAAAACATAATACTTAAAACTGAAATTCTATCTTCTTTTCTTACTTTACTTCTTCACTTTTCTAAATACTTATTACTTCTCAAAGCATACTCCTTAAAACTGAAATTCTATCTTCTTTTCTTACTTCACTTCTTCACTTTTCAAAATACTTATTACTTCTCAAAGCATACTCCTTAAAACTGAAATTCTATCTTCTTTTCTTTCTTCACTTCTTCGCTTTTAGAAATACTTATTACTTCTCAAAGCATACTCTTTAAAACTGAAATTCTATCTTCTTTTCTTACTTCACTTCTTCACTTTTATAAATACTTATTACTTCTCAAAGCATACTCCTTAAAACTGAAATTCTATCTTTTTTTCTTACTTCACTTCTTCACTTTTCTAAATACTTATTACTTCTCAAAGCATACTCCTTAAAACTGAAATTCTATCTTCTTTTCTTACTTTACTTCTTCACTTTTCAAAATACTTATTACTTCTCAAAGCATACTCCTTAAAACTGAAATTCTATCTTCTTTTCTTACTTTACTTCTTCACTTTTCTAAATACTTATTACTTCTCAAAGCATACTCCTTAAAACTGAAATTCTATCTTCTTTTCTTACTTTACTTCTTCACTTTTCAAAATACTTATTACTTCTCAAAGCATACTCCTTAAAACTGAAATTCTATCTTCTTTTCTTACTTTACTTCTTCACTTTTCTAAATACTTATTACTTCTCAAAGCATACTCCTTAAAACTGAAATTCTATCTTCTTTTCTTGCTTCACTTCTTCACTTTTCAAAATACTTATTACTTCTCAAAGCATACTCCTTAAAACTGAATATCTATCTTCTTTTCTTACTTCACTTCTTCACTATTCTAAATACTTATTACTTCTCAAAACATAATGCTTAAAACTGAAATTCTATCTTCTTTTCTTACTTTACTTCTTCACTTTTCAAAATACTTATTACTTCTCAAAGCATACTCCTTAAAACTGAAATTCTATCTTCTTTTCTTACTTCACTTCTTCACTTTTCAAAATACTTATTACTTCTCAAAACATAATGCTTAAAACTGAAATTCTATCTTTTTTTCTTACTTTACTTCTTCACTTTTCTAAATACTTATTACTTCTCAAAACATAATACTTCAAAATGAAATTCTATCTTCTTTTCTTACTTCACTTCTTCACTTTTCAAAATACTTATTACTTCTCAAAGCATACTCCTTAAAACTGAAATTCTATCTTCTTTTCTTTCTTCACTTCTTCACTTTTCTAAATACTTATTACTTCTCAAAGAATACTCCTTAAAACTGAAATTCTATCTTCTTTTCTTACTTCACTTCTTCACTTTTATAAATACTTATTACTTCTCAAAACATAATGCTTAAAACTGAAATTCTATCTTCTTTTCTTACTTTACTTCTTCACTTTTCTAAATACTTATTACTTCTCAAAGCATACTCTTTAAAACTGAAATTCTATCTTTTTTTCTTACTTTACTTCTTCACTTTTCTAAATACTTATTACTTCTCAAAGCATACTCCTTAAAACTGAAATTCTATCTTCTTTTCTTACTTCACTTCTTCACTTTTTTAAATACTTATTACTTCTCAAAGCATACTCCTTAAAACTGAAATTCTATCTTCTTTTCTTACTTTACTTCTTCACTTTTCTAAATACTTATTACTTCTCAAAGCATACTCCTTAAAACTGAAATTCTATCTTTTTTTCTTACTTCACTTCTTCACTTTTCAAAATACTTATTACTTCTCAAAGCATACTCCTTAAAACTGAAATTCTATCTTCTTTTCTTACTTTACTTCTTCACTTTTCAAAATACTTATTACTTCTCAAAGCATACTCCTTAAAACTGAAATTCTATCTTCTTTTCTTACTTTACTTCTTCACTTTTCTAAATACTTATTACTTCTCAAAGCATACTCCTTAAAACTGAAATTCTATCTTCTTTTCTTTCTTCACTTCTTCGCTTTTAGAAATACTTATTACTTCTCAAAGCATACTCCTTAAAACTGAAATTCTATCTTTTTTTCTTACTTCACTTCTTCACTTTTTTAAATACTTATTACTTCTCAAAGCATACTCCTTAAAACTGAAATTCTATCTTCTTTTCTTACTTTACTTCTTCACTTTTCTAAATACTTATTACTTCTCAAAGCATACTCCTTAAAACTGAAATTCTATCTTCTTTTCTTTCTTCACTTCTTCGCTTTTAGAAATACTTATTACTTCTCAAAGCATACTCCTTAAAACTGAAATTCTATCTTCTTTTCTTACTTCACTTCTTCACTTTTAGAAATACTTATTACTTCTCAAAGCATACTCCTTAAAACTGAAATTCTATCTTCTTTTCTTACTTCACTTCTTCACTTTTTTAAATACTTATTACTTCTCAAAGCATACTCCTTAAAACTGAAATTCTATCTTCTTTTCTTTCTTCACTTCTTCGCTTTTAGAAATACTTATTACTTCTCAAAGCATACTCCTTAAAACTGAAATTCTATCTTCTTTTCTTTCTTCACTTCTTCACTTTTCTAAATACTTATTACTTCTCAAAGCAAACTCCTTAAAACTGAAATTCTATCTTCTTTTCTTACTTCAC
>CAMPDV010006714.1:0-16758 GCA_946699065.1 Loxodes magnus
CTAGATACTTTCAATTACTGATCTTCAGACTCTTTTTCTTACTTTTCTTATTCACTTTTCTTAGAAATCTTATTTAACTTCTAGATACTTTCAATTACTGATCTTCAGACTCTTTTTCTTACTTTTATTTTTCACTTTTCTTAGAAATCTTATTTAACTTCTAGATACTTTCAATTACTGATCTTCAGACTCTTTTTCTTACTTTTATTTTTCACTTTTCTTAGAAATCTTATTTAACTTCTAGATACTTTCAATTACTGATCTTCAGACTCTTTTTCTTACTTTTCTTATTCACTTTTCTTTGAAATCTTATTTAACTTCTAGATACTTTCAATTACTGATCTTCAGACTCTTTTTCTTACTTTTCTTATTCACTTTTCTTAGAAATTTTATTTAACTTCTAGATACTTTCAATTACTGATCTTCAGACTCTTTTTCTTACTTTTATTTTTCACTTTTCTTAGAAATCTTATTTTACTTCTAGATACTTTCAATTACTGATCTTCAGACTCTTTTTCTTACTTTTCTTATTCACTTTTCTTAGAAATCTTATTTTACTTCTAGATACTTTCAATTACTGATCTTCAGACTCTTTTTCTTACTTTTCTGCTTCACTTTTCTTAGAAATCTTATTTAACTTCTAGATACTTTCAATTACTGATCTTCACACTCTTTTTCTTACTTTTCTTATTCACTTTTCTTAGAAATCTTATTTTACTTCTAGATACTTTCAATTACTGATCTTCACACTCTTTTTCTTACTTTTCTTATTCACTTTTCTTAGAAATCTTATTTTACTTCTAGATACTTTCAATTACTGATCTTCACACTCTTTTTCTTACTTTTCTTATTCACTTTTCTTAGAAATCTTATTTAACTTCTAGATACTTTCAATTACTGATCTTCAGACTCTTTTTCTTACTTTTATTTTTCACTTTTCTTAGAAATCTTATTTAACTTCTAGATACTTTCAATTACTGATCTTCAGACTCTTTTTCTAAGAAATCTTATTCACTTTTCTTAGAAATCTTATTTTACTTCTAGATACTTTCAATTACTGATCTTCAGACTCTTTTTCTTACTTTTATTTTTCACTTTTCTTAGAAATCTTATTTAACTTCTAGATACTTTCAATTACTGATCTTCAGACTCTTTTTCTTACTTTTATTTTTCACTTTTCTTAGAAATCTTATTTAACTTCTAGATACTTTCAATTACTGATCTTCACACTCTTTTTCTAAGAAATCTTATTCACTTTTCTTAGAAATCTTATTTTACTTCTATATACTTTCAATTACTGATCTTCACACTCTTTTTCTTACTTTTCTTATTCACTTTTCTTAGAAATCTTATTTTACTTCTATATACTTTCAATTACTGATCTTCAGACTCTTTTTCTTACTTTTATTTTTCACTTTTCTTTGAAATCTTATTTTACTTCTAGATACTTTCAATTACTGATCTTCACACTCTTTTTCTTACTTTTATTTTTCACTTTTCTTAGAAATCTTATTTTACTTCTAGATACTTTCAATTACTGATCTTCACACTCTTTTTCTTACTTTTCTTATTCACTTTTCTTAGAAATCTTATTTTACTTCTAGATACTTTCAATTACTGATCTTCAGACTCTTTTTCTTACTTTTATTTTTCACTTTTCTTTGAAATCTTATTTTACTTCTAGATACTTTCAATTACTGATCTTCACACTCTTTTTCTAAGAAATCTTATTCACTTTTCTTAGAAATTTTATTTAACTTCTAGATACTTTCAATTACTGATCTTCAGACTCTTTTTCTTACTTTTCTTATTCACTTTTCTTAGAAATCTTATTTAACTTCTAGATACTTTCAATTACTGATCTTCAGACTCTTTTTCTTACTTTTCTTATTCACTTTTCTTAGAAATCTTATTTAACTTCTAGATACTTTCAATTACTGATCTTCACACTCTTTTTCTTACTTTTCTGCTTCACTTTTCTTAGAAATCTTATTTAACTTCTAGATACTTTCAATTACTGATCTTCAGACTCTTTTTCTAAGAAATCTTATTCACTTTTCTTAGAAATCTTATTTAACTTCTAGATACTTTCAATTACTGATCTTCAGACTCTTTTTCTAAGAAATCTTATTCACTTTTCTTAGAAATCTTATTTAACTTCTAGATACTTTCAATTACTGATCTTCAGACTCTTTTTCTTACTTTTATTTTTCACTTTTCTTAGAAATCTTATTTTACTTCTAGATACTTTCAATTACTGATCTTCACACTCTTTTTCTAAGAAATCTTATTCACTTTTCTTAGAAATTTTATTTAACTTCTAGATACTTTCAATTACTGATCTTCACACTCTTTTTCTTACTTTTCTTATTCACTTTTCTTAGAAATCTTATTTTACTTCTAGATACTTTCAATTACTGATCTTCAGACTCTTTTTCTTACTTTTATTTTTCACTTTTCTTAGAAATCTTATTTTACTTCTAGATACTTTCAATTACTGATCTTCACACTCTTTTTCTTACTTTTCTTATTCACTTTTCTTAGAAATCTTATTTAACTTCTAGATACTTTCAATTACTGATCTTCAGACTCTTTTTCTTACTTTTATTTTTCACTTTTCTTTGAAATCTTATTTTACTTCTAGATACTTTCAATTACTGATCTTCACACTCTTTTTCTTACTTTTATTTTTCACTTTTCTTAGAAATCTTATTTTACTTCTAGATACTTTCAATTACTGATCTTCACACTCTTTTTCTAAGAAATCTTATTCACTTTTCTTAGAAATCTTATTTTACTTCTAGATACTTTCAATTACTGATCTTCACACTCTTTTTCTTACTTTTCTTATTCACTTTTCTTAGAAATCTTATTTAACTTCTAGATACTTTCAATTACTGATCTTCAGACTCTTTTTCTTACTTTTCTTATTCACTTTTCTTAGAAATCTTATTTAACTTCTAGATACTTTCAATTACTGATCTTCAGACTCTTTTTCTTACTTTTCTTATTCACTTTTCTTAGAAATCTTATTTTACTTCTAGATACTTTCAATTACTGATCTTCAGACTCTTTTTCTTACTTTTCTGCTTCACTTTTCTTAGAAATCTTATTTAACTTCTAGATACTTTCAATTACTGATCTTCAGACTCTTTTTCTTACTTTTATTTTTCACTTTTCTTTGAAATCTTATTTAACTTCTAGATACTTTCAATTACTGATCTTCAGACTCTTTTTCTTACTTTTCTTATTCACTTTTCTTAGAAATCTTATTTAACTTCTAGATACTTTCAATTACTGATCTTCACACTCTTTTTCTTACTTTTCTTATTCACTTTTCTTAGAAATCTTATTTAACTTCTAGATACTTTCAATTACTGATCTTCAGACTCTTTTTCTTACTTTTCTTATTCACTTTTCTTAGAAATCTTATTTTACTTCTAGATACTTTCAATTACTGATCTTCACACTCTTTTTCTTACTTTTCTTATTCACTTTTCTTAGAAATCTTATTTTACTTCTAGATACTTTCAATTACTGATCTTCAGACTCTTTTTCTTACTTTTATTTTTCACTTTTCTTTGAAATCTTATTTTACTTCTAGATACTTTCAATTACTGATCTTCACACTCTTTTTCTTACTTTTATTTTTCACTTTTCTTTGAAATCTTATTTTACTTCTAGATACTTTCAATTACTGATCTTCAGACTCTTTTTCTTACTTTTCTTATTCACTTTTCTTAGAAATCTTATTTTACTTCTAGATACTTTCAATTACTGATCTTCACACTCTTTTTCTTACTTTTCTTATTCACTTTTCTTAGAAATCTTATTTAACTTCTAGATACTTTCAATTACTGATCTTCAGACTCTTTTTCTTACTTTTATTTTTCACTTTTCTTTGAAATCTTATTTTACTTCTAGATACTTTCAATTACTGATCTTCAGACTCTTTTTCTTACTTTTCTTATTCACTTTTCTTAGAAATCTTATCTTTTCTAACTCAGAAATTAATTACCTTTGTCAAATTATCTTCAGACTCTTTTTCTTACTTTTCTTATTCACTTTTCTTAGAAATCTTATTTTACTTCTAGATACTTTCAATTTCTGATCTTCACACTCTTTTTCTTACTTTTATTTTTCACTTTTCTTAGAAATCTTATTTTACTTCTAGATACTTTCAATTACTGATCTTCAGACTCTTTTTCTTACTTTTATTTTTCACTTTTCTTTGAAATCTTATTTTACTTCTAGATACTTTCAATTACTGATCTTCACACTCTTTTTCTTACTTTTCTTATTCACTTTTCTTTGAAATCTTATTTAACTTCTAGATACTTTCAATTACTGATCTTCACACTCTTTTTCTAAGAAATCTTATTCACTTTTCTTAGAAATTTTATTTAACTTCTAGATACTTTCAATTACTGATCTTCAGACTCTTTTTCTTACTTTTCTTATTCACTTTTCTTAAAAATCTTATTTAACTTCTAGATACTTTCAATTACTGATCTTCAGACTCTTTTTCTTACTTTTCTTATTCACTTTTCTTAGAAATCTTATTTAACTTCTAGATACTTTCAATTACTGATCTTCAGACTCTTTTTCTTACTTTTCTGCTTCACTTTTCTTAGAAATCTTATTTTACTTCTAGATACTTTCAATTACTGATCTTCAGACTCTTTTTCTAAGAAATCTTATTCACTTTTCTTAGAAATCTTATTTTACTTCTAGATACTTTCAATTACTGATCTTCAGACTCTTTTTCTTACTTTTCTTATTCACTTTTCTTAGAAATCTTATTTAACTTCTAGATACTTTCAATTACTGATCTTCACACTCTTTTTCTTACTTTTCTTATTCACTTTTCTTAGAAATCTTATTTTACTTCTAGATACTTTCAATTACTGATCTTCAGACTCTTTTTCTTACTTTTCTTATTCACTTTTCTTAGAAATCTTATTTTACTTCTAGATACTTTCAATTACTGATCTTCACACTCTTTTTCTAAGAAATCTTATTCACTTTTCTTAGAAATCTTATTTTACTTCTAGATACTTTCAATTACTGATCTTCAGACTCTTTTTCTTACTTTTCTTATTCACTTTTCTTAGAAATCTTATTTTACTTCTAGATACTTTCAATTACTGATCTTCAGACTCTTTTTCTTACTTTTCTGCTTCACTTTTCTTAGAAATCTTATTTTACTTCTAGATACTTTCAATTACTGATCTTCAGACTCTTTTTCTTACTTTTATTTTTCACTTTTCTTAGAAATCTTATTTAACTTCTAGATACTTTCAATTACTGATCTTCACACTCTTTTTCTTACTTTTCTTATTCACTTTTCTTAGAAATCTTATTTAACTTCTAGATACTTTCAATTACTGATCTTCAGACTCTTTTTCTTACTTTTCTTATTCACTTTTCTTAGAAATCTTATTTTACTTCTAGATACTTTCAATTACTGATCTTCACACTCTTTTTCTAAGAAATCTTATTCACTTTTCTTAGAAATCTTATTTTACTTCTAGATACTTTCAATTACTGATCTTCACACTCTTTTTCTTACTTTTCTTATTCACTTTTCTTAGAAATCTTATTTTACTTCTAGATACTTTCAATTACTGATCTTCAGACTCTTTTTCTTACTTTTCTTATTCACTTTTCTTAGAAATCTTATTTTACTTCTAGATACTTTCAATTACTGATCTTCACACTCTTTTTCTTACTTTTCTTATTCACTTTTCTTAGAAATCTTATTTTACTTCTAGATACTTTCAATTACTGATCTTCAGACTCTTTTTCTTACTTTTATTTTTCACTTTTCTTAGAAATCTTATTTAACTTCTAGATACTTTCAATTACTGATCTTCAGACTCTTTTTCTTGCTTTTATTTTTCACTTTTCTTTGAAATCTTATTTTACTTCTAGATACTTTCAATTACTGATCTTCAGACTCTTTTTCTTACTTTTCTTATTCACTTTTCTTAGAAATCTTATTTAACTTCTAGATACTTTCAATTACTGATCTTCACACTCTTTTTCTTACTTTTCTTATTCACTTTTCTTAGAAATCTTATTTTACTTCTAGATACTTTCAATTACTGATCTTCAGACTCTTTTTCTTACTTTTCTTATTCACTTTTCTTAGAAATCTTATTTAACTTCTAGATACTTTCAATTACTGATCTTCACACTCTTTTTCTTACTTTTCTTATTCACTTTTCTTAGAAATCTTATTTTACTTCTAGATACTTTCAATTACTGA
This sequence comes from Loxodes magnus, assembly GCA_946699065.1. NCBI lineage: Eukaryota > Ciliophora > Karyorelictea > Loxodida > Loxodidae > Loxodes > Loxodes magnus. Next base: position 6,272 of record CAMPDV010006714.1, read on the forward strand.
TCTTCACACTCTTTTTCTTACTTTTCTTATTCACTTTTCTTAGAAATCTTATTTAACTTCTAGATACTTTCAATTACTGATATTCACACTCTTTTTCTTACTTTTATTTTTCACTTTTCTTAGAAATCTTATTTTACTTCTAGATACTTTCAATTACTGATCTTCAGACTCTTTTTCTTACTTTTATTTTTCACTTTTCTTAGAAATCTTATTTTACTTCTAGATACTTTCAATTACTGATCTTCACACTATTTTTTATTACTTTTATTTTTCACTTTTCTTAGAAATCTTATTTAACTTCTAGATACTTTCAATTACTGATCTTCACACTCTTTTTCTTACTTTTCTTATTCACTTTTCTTAGAAATCTTATTTTACTTCTAGATACTTTCAATTACTGATCTTCAGACTCTTTTTCTTACTTTTATTTTTCACTTTTCTTAGAAATCTTATTTAACTTCTAGATACTTTCAATTACTGATCTTCACACTCTTTTTCTTACTTTTCTTATTCACTTTTCTTAGAAATCTTATTTAACTTCTAGATACTTTCAATTACTGATCTTCACACTCTTTTTCTTACTTTTCTTATTCACTTTTCTTAGAAATCTTATTTAACTTCTAGATACTTTCAATTACTGATCTTCAGACTCTTTTTCTTACTTTTATTTTTCACTTTTCTTTGAAATCTTATTTTACTTCTAGATACTTTCAATTACTGATCTTCACACTCTTTTTCTTACTTTTCTTATTCACTTTTCTTAGAAATCTTATCTTTTCTAACTCTGAAATTAATTACCTTTGTCAACATATCTTCAGACTCTTTTTCTTACTTTTATTTTTCACTTTTCTTAGAAATCTTATTTTACTTCTAGATACTTTCAATTTCTGATCTTCAGACTCTTTTTCTTACTTTTATTTTTCACTTTTCTTAGAAATCTTATTTTACTTCTAGATACTTTCAATTACTGATCTTCACACTCTTTTTCTTACTTTTATTTTTCACTTTTCTTAGAAATCTTATTTTACTTCTAGATACTTTCAATTACTGATCTTCACACTCTTTTTCTTACTTTTCTTATTCACTTTTCTTTGAAATCTTATTTAACTTCTAGATACTTTCAATTACTGATCTTCAGACTCTTTTTCTAAGAAATCTTATTCACTTTTCTTAGAAATTTTATTTAACTTCTAGATACTTTCAATTACTGATCTTCACACTCTTTTTCTAAGAAATCTTATTCACTTTTCTTAGAAATCTTATTTTACTTCTAGATACTTTCAATTACTGATCTTCAGACTCTTTTTCTTACTTTTCTTATTCACTTTTCTTAGAAATCTTATTTAACTTCTAGATACTTTCAATTACTGATCTTCAGACTCTTTTTCTTACTTTTCTTATTCACTTTTCTTAGAAATCTTATTTTACTTCTAGATACTTTCAATTACTGATCTTCAGACTCTTTTTCTTACTTTTCTTATTCACTTTTCTTAGAAATCTTATTTAACTTCTAGATACTTTCAATTACTGATCTTCAGACTCTTTTTCTTACTTTTCTTATTCACTTTTCTTAGAAATCTTATTTAACTTCTAGATACTTTCAATTACTGATCTTCAGACTCTTTTTCTTACTTTTCTTATTCACTTTTCTTAGAAATCTTATTTAACTTCTAGATACTTTCAATTACTGATCTTCACACTCTTTTTCTTACTTTTCTTATTCACTTTTCTTAGAAATCTTATTTTACTTCTAGATACTTTCAATTACTGATCTTCAGACTCTTTTTCTTACTTTTCTTATTCACTTTTCTTAGAAATCTTATTTTACTTCTAGATACTTTCAATTACTGATCTTCACACTCTTTTTCTAAGAAATCTTATTCACTTTTCTTAGAAATCTTATTTTACTTCTAGATACTTTCAATTACTGATCTTCAGACTCTTTTTCTTACTTTTCTTATTCACTTTTCTTAGAAATCTTATTTAACTTCTAGATACTTTCAATTACTGATCTTCAGACTCTTTTTCTTACTTTTCTTATTCACTTTTCTTAGAAATCTTATTTTACTTCTAGATACTTTCAATTACTGATCTTCACACTCTTTTTCTTACTTTTCTTATTCACTTTTCTTAGAAATCTTATTTAACTTCTAGATACTTTCAATTACTGATCTTCACACTCTTTTTCTTACTTTTCTTATTCACTTTTCTTAGAAATCTTATTTAACTTCTAGATACTTTCAATTACTGATCTTCACACTCTTTTTCTTACTTTTATTTTTCACTTTTCTTAGAAATCTTATTTAACTTCTAGATACTTTCAATTACTGATCTTCAGACTCTTTTTCTTACTTTTATTTTTCACTTTTCTTTGAAATCTTATTTTACTTCTAGATACTTTCAATTACTGATCTTCAGACTCTTTTTCTTACTTTTCTTATTCACTTTTCTTAGAAATCTTATTTAACTTCTAGATACTTTCAATTACTGATCTTCACACTCTTTTTCTAAGAAATCTTATTCACTTTTCTTAGAAATCTTATTTTACTTCTAGATACTTTCAATTACTGATCTTCACACTCTTTTTCTTACTTTTCTTATTCACTTTTCTTAGAAATCTTATTTAACTTCTAGATACTTTCAATTACTGATCTTCAGACTCTTTTTCTTACTTTTCTTATTCACTTTTCTTAGAAATCTTATTTTACTTCTAGATACTTTCAATTACTGATCTTCACACTCTTTTTCTTACTTTTCTTATTCACTTTTCTTAGAAATCTTATTTAACTTCTAGATACTTTCAATTACTGATCTTCACACTCTTTTTCTTACTTTTATTTTTCACTTTTCTTAGAAATCTTATTTAACTTCTAGATACTTTCAATTACTGATCTTCACACTCTTTTTCTAAGAAATCTTATTCACTTTTCTTAGAAATCTTATTTTACTTCTAGATACTTTCAATTACTGATCTTCAGACTCTTTTTCTTACTTTTCTTATTCACTTTTCTTAGAAATCTTATTTAACTTCTAGATACTTTCAATTACTGATCTTCAGACTCTTTTTCTTACTTTTCTTATTCACTTTTCTTAGAAATCTTATTTTACTTCTAGATACTTTCAATTACTGATCTTCAGACTCTTTTTCTTACTTTTCTTATTCACTTTTCTTAGAAATCTTATTTAACTTCTAGATACTTTCAATTACTGATCTTCAGACTCTTTTTCTTACTTTTCTTATTCACTTTTCTTAGAAATCTTATTTAACTTCTAGATACTTTCAATTACTGATCTTCAGACTCTTTTTCTTACTTTTCTTATTCACTTTTCTTAGAAATCTTATTTAACTTCTAGATACTTTCAATTACTGATCTTCACACTCTTTTTCTTACTTTTCTTATTCACTTTTCTTAGAAATCTTATTTTACTTCTAGATACTTTCAATTACTGATCTTCAGACTCTTTTTCTTACTTTTCTTATTCACTTTTCTTAGAAATCTTATTTTACTTCTAGATACTTTCAATTACTGATCTTCACACTCTTTTTCTAAGAAATCTTATTCACTTTTCTTAGAAATCTTATTTTACTTCTAGATACTTTCAATTACTGATCTTCAGACTCTTTTTCTTACTTTTCTTATTCACTTTTCTTAGAAATCTTATTTAACTTCTAGATACTTTCAATTACTGATCTTCAGACTCTTTTTCTTACTTTTCTTATTCACTTTTCTTAGAAATCTTATTTTACTTCTAGATACTTTCAATTACTGATCTTCACACTCTTTTTCTTACTTTTCTTATTCACTTTTCTTAGAAATCTTATTTAACTTCTAGATACTTTCAATTACTGATCTTCACACTCTTTTTCTTACTTTTCTTATTCACTTTTCTTAGAAATCTTATTTAACTTCTAGATACTTTCAATTACTGATCTTCACACTCTTTTTCTTACTTTTATTTTTCACTTTTCTTAGAAATCTTATTTAACTTCTAGATACTTTCAATTACTGATCTTCAGACTCTTTTTCTTACTTTTATTTTTCACTTTTCTTTGAAATCTTATTTTACTTCTAGATACTTTCAATTACTGATCTTCAGACTCTTTTTCTTACTTTTCTTATTCACTTTTCTTAGAAATCTTATTTAACTTCTAGATACTTTCAATTACTGATCTTCACACTCTTTTTCTAAGAAATCTTATTCACTTTTCTTAGAAATCTTATTTTACTTCTAGATACTTTCAATTACTGATCTTCACACTCTTTTTCTTACTTTTCTTATTCACTTTTCTTAGAAATCTTATTTAACTTCTAGATACTTTCAATTACTGATCTTCAGACTCTTTTTCTTACTTTTCTTATTCACTTTTCTTAGAAATCTTATTTTACTTCTAGATACTTTCAATTACTGATCTTCACACTCTTTTTCTTACTTTTCTTATTCACTTTTCTTAGAAATCTTATTTAACTTCTAGATACTTTCAATTACTGATCTTCACACTCTTTTTCTTACTTTTATTTTTCACTTTTCTTAGAAATCTTATTTAACTTCTAGATACTTTCAATTACTGATCTTCACACTCTTTTTCTTACTTTTATTTTTCACTTTTCTTTGAAATCTTATTTTACTTCTAGATACTTTCAATTACTGATCTTCAGACTCTTTTTCTTACTTTTCTTATTCACTTTTCTTAGAAATCTTATTTTACTTCTAGATACTTTCAATTACTGATCTTCACACTCTTTTTCTTACTTTTCTTATTCACTTTTCTTAGAAATCTTATTTAACTTCTAGATACTTTCAATTACTGATCTTCACACTCTTTTTCTTACTTTTCTTATTCACTTTTCTTAGAAATCTTATTTTACTTCTAGATACTTTCAATTACTGATCTTCACACTCTTTTTCTTACTTTTCTTATTCACTTTTCTTAGAAATCTTATTTTACTTCTAGATACTTTCAATTACTGATGTTCAGACTCTTTTTCTTACTTTTATTTTTCACTTTTCTTAGAAATCTTATTTAACTTCTAGATACTTTCAATTACTGATATTCACACTCTTTTTCTTACTTTTCTTATTCACTTTTCTTAGAAATCTTATTTAACTTCTAGATACTTTCAATTACTGATCTTCAGACTCTTTTTCTTACTTTTCTTATTCACTTTTCTTAGAAATCTTATTTTACTTCTAGATACTTTCAATTACTGATCTTCACACTCTTTTTCTAAGAAATCTTATTCACTTTTCTTAGAAATCTTATTTAACTTCTAGATACTTTCAATTACTGATCTTCACACTCTTTTTCTTACTTTTCTTATTCACTTTTCTTAGAAATCTTATTTTACTTCTAGATACTTTCAATTACTGATCTTCACACTATTTTTTATTACTTTTATTTTTCACTTTTCTTAGAAATCTTATTTAACTTCTAGATACTTTCAATTACTGATCTTCACACTCTTTTTCTTACTTTTCTTATTCACTTTTCTTAGAAATCTTATTTTACTTCTAGATACTTTCAATTACTGATCTTCAGACTCTTTTTCTTACTTTTATTTTTCACTTTTCTTAGAAATCTTATTTAACTTCTAGATACTTTCAATTACTGATCTTCAGACTCTTTTTCTTACTTTTCTTATTCACTTTTCTTAGAAATCTTATTTTACTTCTAGATACTTTCAATTACTGATCTTCAGACTCTTTTTCTTACTTTTATTTTTCACTTTTCTTAGAAATCTTATTTAACTTCTAGATACTTTCAATTACTGATCTTCAGACTCTTTTTCTTACTTTTCTTATTCACTTTTTCTAGAAATCTTATTTAACTTCTAGATACTTTCAATTACTGATCTTCAGACTCTTTTTCTTACTTTTCTTATTCACTTTTCTTAGAAATCTTATCTTTTCTAACTCTGAAATTAATTACCTTTGTCAAATTATCTTCAGACTCTTTTTCTTACTTTTCTTATTCACTTTTCTTAGAAATCTTATTTTACTTCTAGATACTTTCAGATTCTGATCTTCAGACTCTTTTTCTAACTTTTATTTTTCACTTTTCTTAGAAATCTTATTTTACTTCTAGATACTTTCAATTACTGATCTTCACACTCTTTTTCTTACTTTTATTTTTCACTTTTCTTAGAAATCTTATTTTACTTCTAGATACTTTCAATTACTGATCTTCACACTCTTTTTCTAAGAAATCTTATTCACTTTTCTTTGAAATCTTATTTTACTTCTAGATACTTTCAATTACTGATCTTCACACTCTTTTTCTAAGAAATCTTATTCACTTTTCTTAGAAATCTTATTTTACTTCTAGATACTTTCAATTACTGATCTTCACACTCTTTTTCTTACTTTTCTTATTCACTTTTCTTAGAAATCTTATTTTACTTCTAGATACTTTCAATTACTGATCTTCACACTCTTTTTCTTACTTTTCTTATTCACTTTTCTTAGAAATCTTATTTAACTTCTAGATACTTTCAATTACTGATCTTCACACTCTTTTTCTTACTTTTCTGCTTCACTTTTCTTAGAAATCTTATTTAACTTCTAGATACTTTCAATTACTGATCTTCACACTCTTTTTCTTACTTTTCTTATTCACTTTTCTTAGAAATCTTATTTTACTTCTAGATACTTTCAATTACTGATCTTCAGACTCTTTTTCTTACTTTTATTTTTCACTTTTCTTAGAAATCTTATTTAACTTCTAGATACTTTCAATTACTGATCTTCAGACTCTTTTTCTTACTTTTCTTATTCACTTTTCTTAGAAATCTTATCTTTTCTAACTCTGAAATTAATTACCTTTGTCAAATTATCTTCAGACTCTTTTTCTTACTTTTATTTTTCACTTTTCTTAGAAATCTTATTTAACTTCTAGATACTTTCAATTACTGATCTTCAGACTCTTTTTCTTACTTTTCTTATTCACTTTTCTTAGAAATCTTATTTTACTTCTAGATACTTTCAATTACTGATCTTCAGACTCTTTTTCTTACTTTTATTTTTCACTTTTCTTAGAAATCTTATTTAACTTCTAGATACTTTCAATTACTGATCTTCAGACTCTTTTTCTTACTTTTCTTATTCACTTTTCTTAGAAATCTTATTTTACTTCTAGATACTTTCAATTACTGATCTTCAGACTCTTTTTCTTACTTTTATTTTTCACTTTTCTTAGAAATCTTATTTAACTTCTAGATACTTTCAATTACTGATCTTCAGACTCTTTTTCTTACTTTTCTTATTCACTTTTCTTAGAAATCTTATTTTACTTCTAGATACTTTCAATTACTGATCTTCAGACTCTTTTTCTTACTTTTATTTTTCACTTTTCTTAGAAATCTTATTTAACTTCTAGATACTTTCAATTACTGATCTTCAGACTCTTTTTCTTACTTTTCTTATTCACTTTTCTTAGAAATCTTATTTTACTTCTAGATACTTTCAATTTCTGATCTTCAGACTCTTTTTCTAACTTTTATTTTTCACTTTTCTTAGAAATCTTATTTTACTTCTAGATACTTTCAATTACTGATCTTCACACTCTTTTTCTTACTTTTCTTATTCACTTTTCTTAGAAATCTTATTTAACTTCTAGATACTTTCAATTACTGATCTTCAGACTCTTTTTCTTACTTTTCTTATTCACTTTTCTTAGAAATCTTATTTTACTTCTAGATACTTTCAATTACTGATCTTCACACTCTTTTTCTTACTTTTCTTATTCACTTTTCTTAGAAATCTTATTTTACTTCTAGATACTTTCAATTACTGATCTTCAGACTCTTTTTCTTACTTTTCTTATTCACTTTTCTTAGAAATCTTATTTTACTTCTAGATACTTTCAATTACTGATCTTCACACTATTTTTTATTACTTTTATTTTTCACTTTTCTTAGAAATCTTATTTAACTTCTAGATACTTTCAATTACTGATCTTCACACTCTTTTTCTTACTTTTCTTATTCACTTTTCTTAGAAATCTTATTTTACTTCTAGATACTTTCAATTACTGATCTTCAGACTCTTTTTCTTACTTTTATTTTTCACTTTTCTTAGAAATCTTATTTAACTTCTAGATACTTTCAATTACTGATCTTCAGACTCTTTTTCTTACTTTTCTTATTCACTTTTCTTAGAAATCTTATTTTACTTCTAGATACTTTCAATTACTGATCTTCAGACTCTTTTTCTTACTTTTATTTTTCACTTTTCTTAGAAATCTTATTTAACTTCTAGATACTTTCAATTACTGATCTTCAGACTCTTTTTCTTACTTTTCTTATTCACTTTTTCTAGAAATCTTATTTAACTTCTAGATACTTTCAATTACTGATCTTCAGACTCTTTTTCTTACTTTTCTTATTCACTTTTCTTAGAAATCTTATCTTTTCTAACTCTGAAATTAATTACCTTTGTCAAATTATCTTCAGACTCTTTTTCTTACTTTTCTTATTCACTTTTCTTAGAAATCTTATTTTACTTCTAGATACTTTCAGATTCTGATCTTCAGACTCTTTTTCTAACTTTTATTTTTCACTTTTCTTAGAAATCTTATTTTACTTCTAGATACTTTCAATTACTGATCTTCACACTCTTTTTCTTACTTTTATTTTTCACTTTTCTTAGAAATCTTATTTTACTTCTAGATACTTTCAATTACTGATCTTCACACTCTTTTTCTAAGAAATCTTATTCACTTTTCTTTGAAATCTTATTTTACTTCTAGATACTTTCAATTACTGATCTTCACACTCTTTTTCTAAGAAATCTTATTCACTTTTCTTAGAAATCTTATTTTACTTCTAGATACTTTCAATTACTGATCTTCACACTCTTTTTCTTACTTTTCTTATTCACTTTTCTTAGAAATCTTATTTTACTTCTAGATACTTTCAATTACTGATCTTCACACTCTTTTTCTTACTTTTCTTATTCACTTTTCTTAGAAATCTTATTTAACTTCTAGATACTTTCAATTACTGATCTTCACACTCTTTTTCTTACTTTTCTGCTTCACTTTTCTTAGAAATCTTATTTAACTTCTAGATACTTTCAATTACTGATCTTCACACTCTTTTTCTTACTTTTCTTATTCACTTTTCTTAGAAATCTTATTTTACTTCTAGATACTTTCAATTACTGATCTTCAGACTCTTTTTCTTACTTTTATTTTTCACTTTTCTTAGAAATCTTATTTAACTTCTAGATACTTTCAATTACTGATCTTCAGACTCTTTTTCTTACTTTTCTTATTCACTTTTCTTAGAAATCTTATCTTTTCTAACTCTGAAATTAATTACCTTTGTCAAATTATCTTCAGACTCTTTTTCTTACTTTTATTTTTCACTTTTCTTAGAAATCTTATTTAACTTCTAGATACTTTCAATTACTGATCTTCAGACTCTTTTTCTTACTTTTCTTATTCACTTTTCTTAGAAATCTTATTTTACTTCTAGATACTTTCAATTACTGATCTTCAGACTCTTTTTCTTACTTTTATTTTTCACTTTTCTTAGAAATCTTATTTAACTTCTAGATACTTTCAATTACTGATCTTCAGACTCTTTTTCTTACTTTTCTTATTCACTTTTCTTAGAAATCTTATTTTACTTCTAGATACTTTCAATTACTGATCTTCAGACTCTTTTTCTTACTTTTATTTTTCACTTTTCTTAGAAATCTTATTTAACTTCTAGATACTTTCAATTACTGATCTTCAGACTCTTTTTCTTACTTTTCTTATTCACTTTTCTTAGAAATCTTATTTTACTTCTAGATACTTTCAATTACTGATCTTCAGACTCTTTTTCTTACTTTTATTTTTCACTTTTCTTAGAAATCTTATTTAACTTCTAGATACTTTCAATTACTGATCTTCAGACTCTTTTTCTTACTTTTCTTATTCACTTTTCTTAGAAATCTTATTTTACTTCTAGATACTTTCAATTTCTGATCTTCAGACTCTTTTTCTAACTTTTATTTTTCACTTTTCTTAGAAATCTTATTTTACTTCTAGATACTTTCAATTACTGATCTTCACACTCTTTTTCTTACTTTTATTTTTCACTTTTCTTAGAAATCTTATTTAACTTCTAGATACTTTCAATTACTGATCTTCAGACTCTTTTTCTTACTTTTCTTATTCACTTTTCTTAGAAATCTTATTTAACTTCTAGATACTTTCAATTACTGATCTTCACACTCTTTTTCTTACTTTTCTTATTCACTTTTCTTAGAAATCTTATTTTACTTCTAGATACTTTCAATTACTGATCTTCACACTCTTTTTCTTACTTTTCTTATTCACTTTTCTTAGAAATCTTATTTAACTTCTAGATACTTTCAATTACTGATCTTCACACTCTTTTTCTTACTTTTATTTTTCACTTTTCTTAGAAATCTTATTTAACTTCTAGATACTTTCAATTACTGATCTTCACACTCTTTTTCTTACTTTTATTTTTCAC
>CAMPDV010006715.1:0-27308 GCA_946699065.1 Loxodes magnus
ATGCTTTGAGAAGTAATAAGTATTTAGAAAAGTGAAGAAGTAAAGTAAGAAAAGAAGAAAGAGTTTCAGTTTTAAGGAGTATGCTTTGAGAAGTAATAAGTATTTAGAAAAGTGAAGAAGTAAAGTAAGAAAAGAAGGTAGATTTTCAGTTTTAATCAGTATGCTTTGAGAAGTAATAAGTATTTAGAAAAGTGAAGAAGTAAAGTAAGAAAAGAAGATAGAATTTCAGTTTTAAGGAGTATGCTTTGAGAAGTAATAAGTATTTAGAAAAGTGAAGAAGTAAAGTAAGAAAAGAAGTTAGAATTTCAGTTTTAAAGATTATGCTTTGAGAAGTAATAAGTATTTAGAAAAGTGAAGAAGTAAAGTGAGAAAAGAAGATAGAATTTCAGTTTTAAGGAGTATGCTTTGAGAAGTAATAAGTATTTAGAAAAGTGAAGAAGTAAAGTAAGAAAAGAAGATAGAATTTCAGTTTTAAGGAGTATGCTTTGAGAAGTAATAAGTATTTAGAAAAGTGAAGAAGTAAAGTAAGAAAAGAAGATAGATTTTCAGTTTTAAGGAGTATGCTTTGAGAAGTAATAAGTATTTAGAAAAGTGCAGAAGTAAAGTAAGAAAAGAAGATAGATTTTCAGTTTTAAGTAGTATGCTTTGAGAAGTAATAAGTATTTAGAAAAGTGAAGAAGTAAAGTAAGAAAAGAAGATAGATTTTCAGTTTTAATCAGTATGCTTTGAGAAGTAATAAGTATTTAGAAAAGTGAAGAAGTAAAGTAAGAAAAGATCATAGAATTTCAGTTTTAATCAGTATGCTTTGAGAAGTAATAAGTATTTAGAAAAGTGAAGAAGTAAAGTAAGAAAAGAAGATAGAATTTCAGTTTTAAGGAGTATGCTTTGAGAAGTAATAAGTATTTAGAAAAGTGAAGAAGTAAAGTAAGAAAAGAAGATAGAATTTCAGTTTTAAGGAGTATGCTTTGAGAAGTAATAAGTATTTAGAAAAGTGAAGAAGTAAAGTAAGAAAAGAAGATAGAATTTCAGTTTTAAGTAGTATGCTTTGAGAAGTAATAAGTATTTAGAAAAGTGAAGAAGTAAAGTAAGAAAAGATCATAGAATATCAGTTTTAAGTAGTATGCTTTGAGAAGTAATAAGTATTTAGAAAAGTGAAGAAGTAAAGTAAGAAAAGAAGATAGATTTTCAGTTTTAAGGAGTATGCTTTGAGAAGTAATAAGTATTTAGAAAAGTGAAGAAGTAAAGTAAGAAAAGAAGATAGATTTTCAGTTTTAATCAGTATGCTTTGAGAAGTAATAAGTATTTAGAAAAGTGAAGAAGTAAAGTAAGAAAAGAAGAAAGAGTTTCAGTTTTAAGGAGTATGCTTTGAGAAGTAATAAGTATTTAGAAAAGTGAAGAAGTAAAGTAAGAAAAGAAGATAGATTTTCAGTTTTAATCAGTATGCTTTGAGAAGTAATAAGTATTTAGAAAAGTGAAGAAGTAAGGTAAGAAAAGAAGGTAGAATTTCAGTTTTAAGGAGTATGCTTTGAGAAGTAATAAGTATTTAGAAAAGTGAAGAAGTAAAGTAAGAAAAGAAGATAGAATTTCAGTTTTAAGGAGTATGCTTTGCGAAGTAATAAGTATTTAGAAAAGTGAAGAAGTAAAGTAAGAAAAGAAGATAGATTTTCAGTTTTAATCAGTATGCTTTGAGAAGTAATAAGTATTTAGAAAAGTGAAGAAGTAAAGTAAGAAAAGAAGATAGATTTTCAGTTTTAAGGAGTATGCTTTGAGAAGTAATAAGTATTTAGAAAAGTGCAGAAGTAAAGTAAGAAAAGAAGATAGAGTTTCAGTTTTAAGGAGTATGCTTTGAGATGTAATAAGTATTTTGAAAAGTGAAGAAGTAAAGTAAGAAAAGAAGATAGAAATTCAGTTTTAAGTAGTATGCTTTGAGAAGTAATAAGTATTTAGAAAAGTGAAGAAGTAAAGTAAGAAAAGAAGATAGAATTTCAGTTTTAATGAGAATGCTTTGAGATGTAATAAGTATTTAGAAAAGTGAAGAAGTAAATTAAGAAAAGAAGATAGAATTTCAGTTTTAAGGAGTATGCTTTGAGAAGTAATAAGTATTTAGAAAAGTGAAGAAGTAAGGTAAGAAAAGAAGGTAGAATTTCAGTTTTAAGAAGTATGCTTTGAGAAGTAATAAGTATTTAGAAAAGTGAAGAAGTAAAGTAAGAAAAGAAGATAGATTTTCAGTTTTAATCAGTATGCTTTGAGAAGTAATAAGTATTTAGAAAAGTGAAGAAGTAAGGTAAGAAAAGAAGGTAGAATTTCAGTTTTAAGAAGTATGTTTTGAGAAGTAATAAGTATTTAGAAAAGTGAAGAAATTAAGTAAGAAAAGAAGATAGATTTTCAGTTTTAAGGAGTATGCTTTGAGAAGTAATAAGTATTTAGAAAAGTGCAGAAGTAAAGTAAGAAAAGAAGATAGATTTTCAGTTTTAAGGAGTATGCTTTGAGAAGTAATAAGTATTTAGAAAAGTGAAGAAGTAAAGTAAGAAAAGAAGATAGATTTTCAGTTTTAATCAGTATGCTTTGAGAAGTAATAAGTATTTAGAAAAGTGAAGAAGTAAGGTAAGAAAAGAAGGTAGAATTTCAGTTTTAAGAAGTATGCTTTGAGAAGTAATAAGTATTTAGAAAAGTGCAGAAGTAAAGTAAGAAAAGAAGATAGATTTTCAGTTTTAAGGAGTATGCTTTGAGAAGTAATAAGTATTTAGAAAAGTGAAGAAGTAAAGTAAGAAAAGAAGATAGAATTTCAGTTTTAATCAGTATGCTTTGAGAAGTAATAAGTATTTAGAAAAGTGCAGAAGTAAAGTAAGAAAAGAAGATAGAATTTCAGTTTTAAGGAGTATGCTTTGAGAAGTAATAAGTATTTAGAAAAGTGAAGAAGTAAAGTAAGAAAAGAAGGTAGAATTTCAGTTTTAAGTAGTATGCTTTGAGAAGTAATAAGTATTTAGAAAAGTGAAGAAGTAAAGTAAGAAAAGAAGATAGATTTTCAGTTTTGATCAGTATGATTTGAGAAGTAATAAGTATTTAGAAAAGTGAAGAAGTAAAGTAAGAAAAGAAGATAGAATTTCAGTTTTAAGGTGTATGCTTTGAGAAGTAATAAGTATTTAGAAAAGTGAAGAAGTAAAGTAAGAAAAGAAGATAGAATTTCAGTTTTAAGGAGTATGCTTTGAGAAGTAATAAGTATTTAGAAAAGTGAAGAAGTAAAGTAAGAAAAGATCATAGAATTTCAGTTTTAATCAGTATGCTTTGAGAAGTAATAAGTATTTAGAAAAGTGAAGAAGTAAAGTAAGAAAAGAAGATAGATTTTCAGTTTTAATCAGTATGATTTGAGAAGTAATAAGTATTTAGAAAAGTGAAGAAGTAAAGTAAGAAAAGAAGATAGAATTTCAGTTTTAAGGAGTATGCTTTGAGAAGTAATAAGTATTTAGAAAAGTGCAGAAGTAAAGTAAGAAAAGAAGATAGAATTTCAGTTTTAAGGAGTATGCTTTGAGAAGTAATAAGTATTTAGAAAAGTGAAGAAGTAAAGTAAGAAAAGAAGATAGATTTTCAGTTTTAATCAGTATGCTTTGAGAAGTAATAAGTATTTAGAAAAGTGAAGAAGTAAAGTAAGAAAAGAAGATAGAATTTCAGTTTTAAGTAGTATGCTTTGAGAAGTAATAAGTATTTAGAAAAGTGAAGAAGTAAAGTAAGAAAAGAAGATAGATTTTCAGTTTTAAGGAGTATGCTTTGAGAAGTAATAAGTATTTAGAAAAGTGAAGAAGTAAAGTAAGAAAAGAAGATAGAATTTCAGTTTTAAGTAGTATGCTTTGAGAAGTAATAAGTATTTAGAAAAGTGAAGAAGTAAAGTAAGAAAAGAAGATAGATTTTCAATTTTAATCAGTATGCTTTGAGAAGTAATAAGTATTTAGAAAAGTGAAGAAGTAAAGTAAGAAAAGAAGATAGAATTTCAGTTTTAAGTAGTATGCTTTGAGAAGTAATAAGTATTTAGAAAAGTGAAGAAGTAAAGTAAGAAAAGAAGGTAGATTTTCAGTTTTAATCAGTATGCTTTGAGAAGTAATAAGTATTTAGAAAAGTGAAGAAGTAAAGTAAGAAAAGAAGATAGAATTTCAGTTTTAAGGAGTATGCTTTGAGAAGTAATAAGTATTTAGAAAAGTGCAGAAGTAAAGCAAGAAAAGAAGATAGATTTTCAGTTTTAAGGAGTATGCTTTGAGAAGTAATAAGTATTTAGAAAAGTGAAGAAGTAAAGTAAGAAAAGAAGATAGATTTTCAGTTTTAGGTAGTATGCTTTGAGAAGTAATAAGTATTTAGAAAAGTGAAGAAGTAAAGTAAGAAAAGAAGTTAGAATTTCAGTTTTAAAGATTATGCTTTGAGAAGTAATAAGTATTTAGAAAAGTGAAGAAGTAAAGTAAGAAAAGAAGATAGAATTTCAGTTTAAAGGAGTATGCTTTGAGAAGTAATAAGTATTTAGAAAAGTGAAGAAGTAAAGTAAGTAAAGAAGAAAGAGTTTCAGTTTTAAGTAGTATGCTTTGAGAAGTAATAAGTATTTAGAAAAGTGAAGAAGTAAAGTAAGAAAAGAAGATAGATTTTCAGTTTTAGGTAGTATGCTTTGAGAAGTAATAAGTATTTAGAAAAGTGAAGAAGTAAAGTAAGAAAAGAAGATAGATTTTCAGTTTTAATCAGTATGCTTTGAGAAGTAATAAGTATTTAGAAAAGTGAAGAAGTAAAGTAAGAAAAGAAGATAGAATTTCAGTTTTAAGGAGTATGCTTTGAGAAGTAATAAGTATTTAGAAAAGTGAAGAAATTAAGTAAGAAAAGAAGATAGATTTTCAGTTTTAATCAGTATGCTTTGAGAAGTAATAAGTATTTAGAAAAGTGAAGAAGTAAAGTAAGAAAAGATCATAGAATTTCAGTTTTAATCAGTATGCTTTGAGAAGTAATAAGTATTTTGAAAAGTGAAGAAGTAAAGTAAGAAAAGAAGATAGATTTTCAGTTTTAATCAGTATGCTTTGAGAAGTAATAAGTATTTAGAAAAGTGAAGAAGTAAAGTAAGAAAAGAAGATAGAATTTCAGTTTTAAGGAGTATGCTTTGAGAAGTAATAAGTATTTAGAAAAGTGAAGAAGTAAAGTAAGAAAAGAAGATAGATTTTCAGTTTTAATCAGTATGCTTTGAGAAGTAATAAGTATTTAGAAAAGTGAAGAAGTAAAGTAAGAAAAGAAGATAGAATTTCAGTTTTAAGTAGTATGCTTTGAGAAGTAATAAGTATTTAGAAAAGTGAAGAAGTAAAGTAAGAAAAGAAGATAGATTTTCAGTTTTAAGGAGTATGCTTTGAGAAGTAATAAGTATTTAGAAAAGTGAAGAAGTAAAGTAAGAAAAGAAGATAGAATTTCAGTTTTAAGTAGTATGCTTTGAGAAGTAATAAGTATTTAGAAAAGTGAAGAAGTAAAGTAAGAAAAGAAGGTAGATTTTCAGTTTTAATCAGTATGCTTTGAGAAGTAATAAGTATTTAGAAAAGTGAAGAAGTAAAGTAAGAAAAGAAGATAGAATTTCAGTTTTAAGGAGTATGCTTTGAGAAGTAATAAGTATTTAGAAAAGTGCAGAAGTAAAGCAAGAAAAGAAGATAGATTTTCAGTTTTAAGGAGTATGCTTTGAGAAGTAATAAGTATTTAGAAAAGTGAAGAAGTAAAGTAAGAAAAGAAGATAGATTTTCAGTTTTAGGTAGTATGCTTTGAGAAGTAATAAGTATTTAGAAAAGTGAAGAAGTAAAGTAAGAAAAGAAGTTAGAATTTCAGTTTTAAAGATTATGCTTTGAGAAGTAATAAGTATTTAGAAAAGTGAAGAAGTAAAGTGAGAAAAGAAGATAGAATTTCAGTTTTAAGGAGTATGCTTTGAGAAGTAATAAGTATTTAGAAAAGTGAAGAAGTAAAGTAAGAAAAGAAGATAGAATTTCAGTTTTAAGGAGTATGCTTTGAGAAGTAATAAGTATTTAGAAAAGTGAAGAAGTAAAGTAAGAAAAGAAGATAGATTTTCAGTTTTAAGGAGTATGCTTTGAGAAGTAATAAGTATTTAGAAAAGTGCAGAAGTAAAGTAAGAAAAGAAGATAGATTTTCAGTTTTAAGTAGTATGCTTTGAGAAGTAATAAGTATTTAGAAAAGTGAAGAAGTAAAGTAAGAAAAGAAGATAGATTTTCAGTTTTAAGGAGTATGCTTTGAGAAGTAATAAGTATTTAGAAAAGTGAAGAAGTAAAGTAAGAAAAGAAGATAGATTTTCAGTTTTAATCAGTATGCTTTGAGAAGTAATAAGTATTTAGAAAAGTGAAGAAGTAAAGTAAGAAAAGATCATAGAATTTCAGTTTTAATCAGTATGCTTTGAGAAGTAATAAGTATTTAGAAAAGTGAAGAAGTAAAGTAAGAAAAGAAGATAGAATTTCAGTTTTAAGGAGTATGCTTTGAGAAGTAATAAGTATTTAGAAAAGTGAAGAAGTAAAGTAAGAAAAGAAGATAGAATTTCAGTTTTAAGGAGTATGCTTTGAGAAGTAATAAGTATTTAGAAAAGTGAAGAAGTAAAGTAAGAAAAGATCATAGAATATCAGTTTTAAGTAGTATGCTTTGAGAAGTAATAAGTATTTAGAAAAGTGAAGAAGTAAAGTAAGAAAAGAAGATAGATTTTCAGTTTTAAGGAGTATGCTTTGAGAAGTAATAAGTATTTAGAAAAGTGAAGAAGTAAAGTAAGAAAAGAAGATAGATTTTCAGTTTTAATCAGTATGCTTTGAGAAGTAATAAGTATTTAGAAAAGTGAAGAAGTAAAGTAAGAAAAGAAGAAAGAGTTTCAGTTTTAAGGAGTATGCTTTGAGAAGTAATAAGTATTTAGAAAAGTGAAGAAGTAAAGTAAGAAAAGAAGATAGATTTTCAGTTTTAATCAGTATGCTTTGAGAAGTAATAAGTATTTAGAAAAGTGAAGAAGTAAGGTAAGAAAAGAAGGTAGAATTTCAGTTTTAAGGAGTATGCTTTGAGAAGTAATAAGTATTTAGAAAAGTGAAGAAGTAAAGTAAGAAAAGAAGATAGAATTTCAGTTTTAAGGAGTATGCTTTGCGAAGTAATAAGTATTTAGAAAAGTGAAGAAGTAAAGTAAGAAAAGAAGATAGATTTTCAGTTTTAATCAGTATGCTTTGAGAAGTAATAAGTATTTAGAAAAGTGAAGAAGTAAAGTAAGAAAAGAAGATAGATTTTCAGTTTTAAGGAGTATGCTTTGAGAAGTAATAAGTATTTAGAAAAGTGCAGAAGTAAAGTAAGAAAAGAAGATAGAATTTCAGTTTTAATGAGAATGCTTTGAGATGTAATAAGTATTTTGAAAAGTGAAGAAGTAAAGTAAGAAAAGAAGATAGAAATTCAGTTTTAAGTAGTATGCTTTGAGAAGTAATAAGTATTTAGAAAAGTGAAGAAGTAAAGTAAGAAAAGAAGATAGAATTTCAGTTTTAATGAGAATGCTTTGAGATGTAATAAGTATTTAGAAAAGTGAAGAAGTAAATTAAGAAAAGAAGATAGAATTTCAGTTTTAAGGAGTATGCTTTGAGAAGTAATAAGTATTTAGAAAAGTGAAGAAGTAAGGTAAGAAAAGAAGGTAGAATTTCAGTTTTAAGAAGTATGCTTTGAGAAGTAATAAGTATTTAGAAAAGTGAAGAAGTAAAGTAAGAAAAGAAGATAGATTTTCAGTTTTAATCAGTATGCTTTGAGAAGTAATAAGTATTTAGAAAAGTGAAGAAGTAAGGTAAGAAAAGAAGGTAGAATTTCAGTTTTAAGAAGTATGTTTTGAGAAGTAATAAGTATTTAGAAAAGTGAAGAAATTAAGTAAGAAAAGAAGATAGATTTTCAGTTTTAAGGAGTATGCTTTGAGAAGTAATAAGTATTTAGAAAAGTGCAGAAGTAAAGTAAGAAAAGAAGATAGATTTTCAGTTTTAAGGAGTATGCTT
This sequence comes from Loxodes magnus, assembly GCA_946699065.1. Taxonomy (NCBI): domain Eukaryota; phylum Ciliophora; class Karyorelictea; order Loxodida; family Loxodidae; genus Loxodes; species Loxodes magnus. Next base: position 8,007 of record CAMPDV010006715.1, read on the forward strand.
TGAGAAGTAATAAGTATTTAGAAAAGTGAAGAAGTAAAGTAAGAAAAGAAGATAGATTTTCAGTTTTAATCAGTATGCTTTGAGAAGTAATAAGTATTTAGAAAAGTGAAGAAGTAAGGTAAGAAAAGAAGGTAGAATTTCAGTTTTAAGAAGTATGCTTTGAGAAGTAATAAGTATTTAGAAAAGTGCAGAAGTAAAGTAAGAAAAGAAGATAGATTTTCAGTTTTAAGGAGTATGCTTTGAGAAGTAATAAGTATTTAGAAAAGTGAAGAAGTAAAGTAAGAAAAGAAGATAGAATTTCAGTTTTAATCAGTATGCTTTGAGAAGTAATAAGTATTTAGAAAAGTGCAGAAGTAAAGTAAGAAAAGAAGATAGATTTTCAATTTTAATCAGTATGCTTTGAGAAGTAATAAGTATTTAGAAAAGTGAAGAAGTAAAGTAAGAAAAGAAGATAGAATTTCAGTTTTAAGGAGTATGCTTTGAGAAGTAATAAGTATTTAGAAAAGTGAAGAAGTAAAGTAAGAAAAGAAGATAGATTTTCAGTTTTAATCAGTATGCTTTGAGAAGTAATAAGTATTTAGAAAAGTGAAGAAGTAAAGTAAGAAAAGAAGATAGAATTTCAGTTTTAAGGTGTATGCTTTGAGAAGTAATAAGTATTTAGAAAAGTGAAGAAGTAAAGTAAGAAAAGAAGATAGAATTTCAGTTTTAAGGAGTATGCTTTGAGAAGTAATAAGTATTTAGAAAAGTGAAGAAGTAAAGTAAGAAAAGAAGGTAGAATTTCAGTTTTAAGTAGTATGCTTTGAGAAGTAATAAGTATTTAGAAAAGTGAAGAAGTAAAGTAAGAAAAGAAGATAGATTTTCAGTTTTAATCAGTATGATTTGAGAAGTAATAAGTATTTAGAAAAGTGAAGAAGTAAAGTAAGAAAAGAAGATAGAATTTCAGTTTTAAGGAGTATGCTTTGAGAAGTAATAAGTATTTAGAAAAGTGAAGAAGTAAAGTAAGAAAAGAAGATAGATTTTCAGTTTTAATCAGTATGCTTTGAGAAGTAATAAGTATTTAGAAAAGTGCAGAAGTAAAGTAAGAAAAGAAGATAGAATTTCAGTTTTAAGGAGTATGCTTTGAGAAGTAATAAGTATTTAGAAAAGTGAAGAAGTAAAGTAAGAAAAGAAGGTAGAATTTCAGTTTTAAGTAGTATGCTTTGAGAAGTAATAAGTATTTAGAAAAGTGCAGAAGTAAAGTAAGAAAAGAAGATAGATTTTCAGTTTTAAGGAGTATGCTTTGAGAAGTAATAAGTATTTAGAAAAGTGAAGAAGTAAAGTAAGAAAAGAAGATAGAATTTCAGTTTTAAGGAGTATGCTTTGAGAAGTAATAAGTATTTAGAAAAGTGAAGAAGTAAAGTAAGAAAAGAAGATAGATTTTCAGTTTTAATCAGTATGCTTTGAGAAGTAATAAGTATTTAGAAAAGTGAAGAAGTAAAGTAAGAAAAGAAGATAGAATTTCAGTTTTAAGTAGTATGCTTTGAGAAGTAATAAGTATTTAGAAAAGTGAAGAAGTAAAGTAAGAAAAGAAGATAGATTTTCAGTTTTAAGTAGTATGCTTTGAGAAGTAATAAGTATTTAGAAAAGTGAAGAAGTAAAGTAAGAAAAGAAGATAGATTTTCAATTTTAATCAGTATGCTTTGAGAAGTAATAAGTATTTAGAAAAGTGAAGAAGTAAAGTAAGAAAAGAAGGTAGAATTTCAGTTTTAAGTAGTATGCTTTGAGAAGTAATAAGTATTTAGAAAAGTGAAGAAGTAAAGTAAGAAAAGAAGATAGATTTTCAGTTTTAATCAGTATGATTTGAGAAGTAATAAGTATTTAGAAAAGTGAAGAAGTAAAGTAAGAAAAGAAGATAGAATTTCAGTTTTAAGGAGTATGCTTTGAGAAGTAATAAGTATTTAGAAAAGTGCAGAAGTAAAGTAAGAAAAGAAGATAGATTTTCAGTTTTAAGGAGTATGCTTTGAGAAGTAATAAGTATTTAGAAAAGTGAAGAAGTAAAGTAAGAAAAGAAGATAGATTTTCAGTTTTAATCAGTATGATTTGAGAAGTAATAAGTATTTAGAAAAGTGAAGAAGTAAAGTAAGAAAAGAAGGTAGAATTTCAGTTTTAAGTAGTATGCTTTGAGAAGTAATAAGTATTTAGAAAAGTGAAGAAGTAAAGTAAGAAAAGAAGATAGATTTTCAGTTTTAGGTAGTATGCTTTGAGAAGTAATAAGTATTTAGAAAAGTGAAGAAGTAAAGTAAGAAAAGAAGTTAGAATTTCAGTTTTAAAGATTATGCTTTGAGAAGTAATAAGTATTTAGAAAAGTGAAGAAGTAAAGTAAGAAAAGAAGATAGAATTTCAGTTTAAAGGAGTATGCTTTGAGAAGTAATAAGTATTTAGAAAAGTGAAGAAGTAAAGTAAGTAAAGAAGAAAGAGTTTCAGTTTTAAGTAGTATGCTTTGAGAAGTAATAAGTATTTAGAAAAGTGAAGAAGTAAAGTAAGAAAAGAAGATAGATTTTCAGTTTTAGGTAGTATGCTTTGAGAAGTAATAAGTATTTAGAAAAGTGAAGAAGTAAAGTAAGAAAAGAAGATAGATTTTCAGTTTTAATCAGTATGCTTTGAGAAGTAATAAGTATTTAGAAAAGTGAAGAAGTAAAGTAAGAAAAGAAGATAGAATTTCAGTTTTAAGGAGTATGCTTTGAGAAGTAATAAGTATTTAGAAAAGTGAAGAAATTAAGTAAGAAAAGAAGATAGATTTTCAGTTTTAATCAGTATGCTTTGAGAAGTAATAAGTATTTAGAAAAGTGAAGAAGTAAAGTAAGAAAAGATCATAGAATTTCAGTTTTAATCAGTATGCTTTGAGAAGTAATAAGTATTTTGAAAAGTGAAGAAGTAAAGTAAGAAAAGAAGATAGATTTTCAGTTTTAATCAGTATGCTTTGAGAAGTAATAAGTATTTAGAAAAGTGAAGAAGTAAAGTAAGAAAAGAAGATAGAATTTCAGTTTTAAGGAGTATGCTTTGAGAAGTAATAAGTATTTAGAAAAGTGAAGAAGTAAAGTAAGAAAAGAAGATAGATTTTCAGTTTTAATCAGTATGCTTTGAGAAGTAATAAGTATTTAGAAAAGTGAAGAAGTAAAGTAAGAAAAGAAGATAGAATTTCAGTTTTAAGTAGTATGCTTTGAGAAGTAATAAGTATTTAGAAAAGTGAAGAAGTAAAGTAAGAAAAGAAGATAGATTTTCAGTTTTAAGGAGTATGCTTTGAGAAGTAATAAGTATTTAGAAAAGTGAAGAAGTAAAGTAAGAAAAGAAGATAGAATTTCAGTTTTAAGTAGTATGCTTTGAGAAGTAATAAGTATTTAGAAAAGTGAAGAAGTAAAGTAAGAAAAGAAGGTAGAATTTCAGTTTTAATCAGTATGCTTTGAGAAGTAATAAGTATTTAGAAAAGTGAAGAAGTAAAGTAAGAAAAGAAGATAGAATTTCAGTTTTAAGGAGTATGCTTTGAGAAGTAATAAGTATTTAGAAAAGTGCAGAAGTAAAGCAAGAAAAGAAGATAGATTTTCAGTTTTAAGGAGTATGCTTTGAGAAGTAATAAGTATTTAGAAAAGTGAAGAAGTAAAGTAAGAAAAGAAGATAGATTTTCAGTTTTAGGTAGTATGCTTTGAGAAGTAATAAGTATTTAGAAAAGTGAAGAAGTAAAGTAAGAAAAGAAGTTAGAATTTCAGTTTTAAAGATTATGCTTTGAGAAGTAATAAGTATTTAGAAAAGTGAAGAAGTAAAGTGAGAAAAGAAGATAGAATTTCAGTTTTAAGGAGTATGCTTTGAGAAGTAATAAGTATTTAGAAAAGTGAAGAAGTAAAGTAAGAAAAGAAGATAGAATTTCAGTTTTAAGGAGTATGCTTTGAGAAGTAATAAGTATTTAGAAAAGTGAAGAAGTAAAGTAAGAAAAGAAGATAGATTTTCAGTTTTAAGGAGTATGCTTTGAGAAGTAATAAGTATTTAGAAAAGTGCAGAAGTAAAGTAAGAAAAGAAGATAGATTTTCAGTTTTAAGTAGTATGCTTTGAGAAGTAATAAGTATTTAGAAAAGTGAAGAAGTAAAGTAAGAAAAGAAGATAGATTTTCAGTTTTAAGGAGTATGCTTTGAGAAGTAATAAGTATTTAGAAAAGTGAAGAAGTAAAGTAAGAAAAGAAGATAGATTTTCAGTTTTAATCAGTATGCTTTGAGAAGTAATAAGTATTTAGAAAAGTGAAGAAGTAAAGTAAGAAAAGATCATAGAATTTCAGTTTTAATCAGTATGCTTTGAGAAGTAATAAGTATTTAGAAAAGTGAAGAAGTAAAGTAAGAAAAGAAGATAGAATTTCAGTTTTAAGGAGTATGCTTTGAGAAGTAATAAGTATTTAGAAAAGTGAAGAAGTAAAGTAAGAAAAGAAGATAGAATTTCAGTTTTAAGGAGTATGCTTTGAGAAGTAATAAGTATTTAGAAAAGTGAAGAAGTAAAGTAAGAAAAGATCATAGAATATCAGTTTTAAGTAGTATGCTTTGAGAAGTAATAAGTATTTAGAAAAGTGAAGAAGTAAAGTAAGAAAAGAAGATAGATTTTCAGTTTTAAGGAGTATGCTTTGAGAAGTAATAAGTATTTAGAAAAGTGAAGAAGTAAAGTAAGAAAAGAAGATAGATTTTCAGTTTTAATCAGTATGCTTTGAGAAGTAATAAGTATTTAGAAAAGTGAAGAAGTAAAGTAAGAAAAGAAGAAAGAGTTTCAGTTTTAAGGAGTATGCTTTGAGAAGTAATAAGTATTTAGAAAAGTGAAGAAGTAAAGTAAGAAAAGAAGATAGATTTTCAGTTTTAATCAGTATGCTTTGAGAAGTAATAAGTATTTAGAAAAGTGAAGAAGTAAGGTAAGAAAAGAAGGTAGAATTTCAGTTTTAAGGAGTATGCTTTGAGAAGTAATAAGTATTTAGAAAAGTGAAGAAGTAAAGTAAGAAAAGAAGATAGAATTTCAGTTTTAAGGAGTATGCTTTGCGAAGTAATAAGTATTTAGAAAAGTGAAGAAGTAAAGTAAGAAAAGAAGATAGATTTTCAGTTTTAATCAGTATGCTTTGAGAAGTAATAAGTATTTAGAAAAGTGAAGAAGTAAAGTAAGAAAAGAAGATAGATTTTCAGTTTTAAGGAGTATGCTTTGAGAAGTAATAAGTATTTAGAAAAGTGCAGAAGTAAAGTAAGAAAAGAAGATAGAATTTCAGTTTTAATGAGAATGCTTTGAGATGTAATAAGTATTTTGAAAAGTGAAGAAGTAAAGTAAGAAAAGAAGATAGAAATTCAGTTTTAAGTAGTATGCTTTGAGAAGTAATAAGTATTTAGAAAAGTGAAGAAGTAAAGTAAGAAAAGAAGATAGAATTTCAGTTTTAATGAGAATGCTTTGAGATGTAATAAGTATTTAGAAAAGTGAAGAAGTAAATTAAGAAAAGAAGATAGAATTTCAGTTTTAAGGAGTATGCTTTGAGAAGTAATAAGTATTTAGAAAAGTGAAGAAGTAAGGTAAGAAAAGAAGGTAGAATTTCAGTTTTAAGAAGTATGCTTTGAGAAGTAATAAGTATTTAGAAAAGTGAAGAAGTAAAGTAAGAAAAGAAGATAGATTTTCAGTTTTAATCAGTATGCTTTGAGAAGTAATAAGTATTTAGAAAAGTGAAGAAGTAAGGTAAGAAAAGAAGGTAGAATTTCAGTTTTAAGAAGTATGTTTTGAGAAGTAATAAGTATTTAGAAAAGTGAAGAAATTAAGTAAGAAAAGAAGATAGATTTTCAGTTTTAAGGAGTATGCTTTGAGAAGTAATAAGTATTTAGAAAAGTGCAGAAGTAAAGTAAGAAAAGAAGATAGATTTTCAGTTTTAAGGAGTATGCTTTGAGAAGTAATAAGTATTTAGAAAAGTGAAGAAGTAAAGTAAGAAAAGAAGATAGATTTTCAGTTTTAATCAGTATGCTTTGAGAAGTAATAAGTATTTAGAAAAGTGAAGAAGTAAGGTAAGAAAAGAAGGTAGAATTTCAGTTTTAAGAAGTATGCTTTGAGAAGTAATAAGTATTTAGAAAAGTGCAGAAGTAAAGTAAGAAAAGAAGATAGATTTTCAGTTTTAAGGAGTATGCTTTGAGAAGTAATAAGTATTTAGAAAAGTGAAGAAGTAAAGTAAGAAAAGAAGATAGAATTTCAGTTTTAATCAGTATGCTTTGAGAAGTAATAAGTATTTAGAAAAGTGCAGAAGTAAAGTAAGAAAAGAAGATAGATTTTCAGTTTTAGGTAGTATGCTTTGAGAAGTAATAAGTATTTAGAAAAGTGCAGAAGTAAAGTAAGAAAAGAAGATAGATTTTCAGTTTTAGGTAGTATGCTTTGAGAAGTAATAAGTATTTAGAAAAGTGAAGAAGTAAAGTAAGAAAAGAAGATAGATTTTCAGTTTTAATCAGTATGCTTTGAGAAGTAATAAGTATTTAGAAAAGTGAAGAAGTAAAGTAAGAAAAGAAGATAGAATTTCAGTTTTAAGGTGTATGCTTTGAGAAGTAATAAGTATTTAGAAAAGTGAAGAAGTAAAGTAAGAAAAGAAGATAGAATTTCAGTTTTAAGGAGTATGCTTTGAGAAGTAATAAGTATTTAGAAAAGTGAAGAAGTAAAGTAAGAAAAGAAGGTAGAATTTCAGTTTTAAGTAGTATGCTTTGAGAAGTAATAAGTATTTAGAAAAGTGAAGAAGTAAAGTAAGAAAAGAAGATAGATTTTCAGTTTTAATCAGTATGATTTGAGAAGTAATAAGTATTTAGAAAAGTGAAGAAGTAAAGTAAGAAAAGAAGATAGAATTTCAGTTTTAAGGAGTATGCTTTGAGAAGTAATAAGTATTTAGAAAAGTGAAGAAGTAAAGTAAGAAAAGAAGATAGATTTTCAGTTTTAATCAGTATGCTTTGAGAAGTAATAAGTATTTAGAAAAGTGCAGAAGTAAAGTAAGAAAAGAAGATAGATTTTCAGTTTTAAGGAGTATGCTTTGAGAAGTAATAAGTATTTAGAAAAGTGAAGAAGTAAAGTAAGAAAAGAAGGTAGAATTTCAGTTTTAAGTAGTATGCTTTGAGAAGTAATAAGTATTTAGAAAAGTGCAGAAGTAAAGTAAGAAAAGAAGATAGATTTTCAGTTTTAAGGAGTATGCTTTGAGAAGTAATAAGTATTTAGAAAAGTGAAGAAGTAAAGTAAGAAAAGAAGATAGAATTTCAGTTTTAAGGAGTATGCTTTGAGAAGTAATAAGTATTTAGAAAAGTGAAGAAGTAAAGTAAGAAAAGAAGATAGATTTTCAGTTTTAATCAGTATGCTTTGAGAAGTAATAAGTATTTAGAAAAGTGAAGAAGTAAAGTAAGAAAAGAAGATAGAATTTCAGTTTTAAGTAGTATGCTTTGAGAAGTAATAAGTATTTAGAAAAGTGAAGAAGTAAAGTAAGAAAAGAAGATAGATTTTCAGTTTTAAGTAGTATGCTTTGAGAAGTAATAAGTATTTAGAAAAGTGAAGAAGTAAAGTAAGAAAAGAAGATAGATTTTCAATTTTAATCAGTATGCTTTGAGAAGTAATAAGTATTTAGAAAAGTGAAGAAGTAAAGTAAGAAAAGAAGGTAGAATTTCAGTTTTAAGTAGTATGCTTTGAGAAGTAATAAGTATTTAGAAAAGTGAAGAAGTAAAGTAAGAAAAGAAGATAGATTTTCAGTTTTAATCAGTATGATTTGAGAAGTAATAAGTATTTAGAAAAGTGAAGAAGTAAAGTAAGAAAAGAAGATAGAATTTCAGTTTTAAGGAGTATGCTTTGAGAAGTAATAAGTATTTAGAAAAGTGCAGAAGTAAAGTAAGAAAAGAAGATAGATTTTCAGTTTTAAGGAGTATGCTTTGAGAAGTAATAAGTATTTAGAAAAGTGAAGAAGTAAAGTAAGAAAAGAAGATAGATTTTCAGTTTTAATCAGTATGATTTGAGAAGTAATAAGTATTTAGAAAAGTGAAGAAGTAAAGTAAGAAAAGAAGGTAGAATTTCAGTTTTAAGTAGTATGCTTTGAGAAGTAATAAGTATTTAGAAAAGTGAAGAAGTAAAGTAAGAAAAGAAGATAGATTTTCAGTTTTAATCAGTATGATTTGAGAAGTAATAAGTATTTAGAAAAGTGAAGAAGTAAAGTAAGAAAAGAAGATAGAATTTCAGTTTTAAGGAGTATGCTTTGAGAAGTAATAAGTATTTAGAAAAGTGAAGAAGTAAAGTAAGAAAAGAAGGTAGAATTTCAGTTTTAAGTAGTATGCTTTGAGAAGTAATAAGTATTTAGAAAAGTGCAGAAGTAAAGTAAGAAAAGAAGATAGATTTTCAGTTTTAAGGAGTATGCTTTGAGAAGTAATAAGTATTTAGAAAAGTGAAGAAGTAAAGTAAGAAAAGAAGATAGAATTTCAGTTTTAAGGAGTATGCTTTGAGAAGTAATAAGTATTTAGAAAAGTGAAGAAGTAAAGTAAGAAAAGAAGATAGATTTTCAGTTTTAATCAGTATGCTTTGAGAAGTAATAAGTATTTAGAAAAGTGAAGAAGTAAAGTAAGAAAAGAAGATAGAATTTCAGTTTTAAGTAGTATGCTTTGAGAAGTAATAAGTATTTAGAAAAGTGAAGAAGTAAAGTAAGAAAAGAAGATAGATTTTCAGTTTTAAGTAGTATGCTTTGAGAAGTAATAAGTATTTAGAAAAGTGAAGAAGTAAAGTAAGAAAAGAAGATAGATTTTCAATTTTAATCAGTATGCTTTGAGAAGTAATAAGTATTTAGAAAAGTGAAGAAGTAAAGTAAGAAAAGAAGGTAGAATTTCAGTTTTAAGTAGTATGCTTTGAGAAGTAATAAGTATTTAGAAAAGTGAAGAAGTAAAGTAAGAAAAGAAGATAGATTTTCAGTTTTAATCAGTATGATTTGAGAAGTAATAAGTATTTAGAAAAGTGAAGAAGTAAAGTAAGAAAAGAAGATAGAATTTCAGTTTTAAGGAGTATGCTTTGAGAAGTAATAAGTATTTAGAAAAGTGAAGAAGTAAAGTAAGAAAAGAAGATAGAATTTCAGTTTTAAGGAGTATGCTTTGAGAAGTAATAAGTATTTAGAAAAGTGAAGAAGTAAAGTAAGAAAAGAAGATAGAATTTCAGTTTTAAGGAGTATGCTTTGAGAAGTAATAAGTATTTAGAAAAGTGAAGAAGTAAAGTAAGAAAAGAATATCTAATGATAAGTATTCGTAGCAAGCACTAAAATATAAGTTAGAATATCCAAAATGTTAGTAATTATGTCACAATTACGAATATGTATTCGGTTAGTCAAGATATGCTTGTAGATGAAAGTTAGCCTATAGAAAAGTGAAGAAGTAAAGTATGAAAAGAAGATAGAATTTCAGTTTTAAGGAGTATGCTTTGAGAAGTAATAAGTATTTAGAAAAGTGAAGAAGTAAAGTAAGAAAAGAATATCTAATGATAAGTATTCGTAGCAAGCACTAAAATATAAGTTAGAATATCCAAAATGTTAGTAATTATGTCACAATTACGAATATGTATTCGGTTAGTCAAGATATGCTTGTAGATGAAAGTTAGCCTATAGAAAAGTGAAGAAGTAAAGTAAGAAAAGAAGATAGAATTTCAGTTTTAAGGAGTATGCTTTGAGAAGTAATAAGTATTTAGAAAAGTGAAGAAGTAAAGTAAGAAAAGAAGATAGAATTTCAGTTTTAAGGAGTATGCTTTGAGAAGTAATAAGTATTTAGAAAAGTGAAGAAGTAAAGTAAGAAAAGAATATCTAATGATAAGTATTCGTAGCAAGCACTAAAATATAAGTTAGAATATCCAAAATGTTAGTAATTATGTCACAATTACGAATATGTATTCGGTTAGTCAAGATATGCTTGTAGATGAAAGTTAGCCTATAGAAAAGTGAAGAAGTAAAGTATGAAAAGAAGATAGAATTTCAGTTTTAAGGAGTATGCTTTGAGAAGTAATAAGTATTTAGAAAAGTGAAGAAGTAAAGTAAGAAAAGAATATCTAATGATAAGTATTCGTAGCAAGCACTAAAATATAAGTTAGAATATCCAAAATGTTAGTAATTATGTCACAATTACGAATATGTATTCGGTTAGTCAAGATATGCTTGTAGATGAAAGTTAGCCTATAGAAAAGTGAAGAAGTAAAGTATGAAAAGAATATCTAATGATAAGTATTCGTAGCAAGCACTAAAATATAAGTTAGAATATCCAAAATGTTAGTAATTATGTCACAATTACGAATATGTATTCGGTTAGTCAAGATATGCTTGTAGATGAAAGTTAGCCTATAGAAAAGTGAAGAAGTAAAGTATGAAAAGAAGATAGAATTTCAGTTTTAAGGAGTATGCTTTGAGAAGTAATAAGTATTTAGAAAAGTGAAGAAGTAAAGTAAGAAAAGAATATCTAATGATAAGTATTCGTAGCAAGCACTAAAATATAAGTTAGAATATCCAAAATGTTAGTAATTATGTCACAATTACGAATATGTATTCGGTTAGTCAAGATATGCTTGTAGATGAAAGTTAGCCTAGTATTTAGTATAAGTTAGAATATCCAAAATGTTAGTAATTATGTCACAATTACGAATAGTATTCGGTTAGTCAAGATATGCTTGTAGATGAAAGTTAGCCTATAGAAAAGTGAAGAAGTAAAGTATGAAAAGAATATCTAATGATAAGTATTCGTAGCAAGCACTAAAATATAAGTTAGAATATCCAAAATGTTAGTAATTATGTCACAATTACGAATATGTATTCGGTTAGTCAAGATATGCTTGTAGATGAAAGTTAGCCTATAGAAAAGTGAAGAAGTAAAGTATGAAAAGAAGATAGAATTTCAGTTTTAAGGAGTATGCTTTGAGAAGTAATAAGTATTTAGAAAAGTGAAGAAGTAAAGTAAGAAAAGAATATCTAATGATAAGTATTCGTAGCAAGCACTAAAATATAAGTTAGAATATCCAAAATGTTAGTAATTATGTCACAATTACGAATATGTATTCGGTTAGTCAAGATATGCTTGTAGATGAAAGTTAGCCTATAGAAAAGTGAAGAAGTAAAGTATGAAAAGAAGATAGAATTTCAGTTTTAAGGAGTATGCTTTGAGAAGTAATAAGTATTTAGAAAAGTGAAGAAGTAAAGTAAGAAAAGAATATCTAATGATAAGTATTCGTAGCAAGCACTAAAATATAAGTTAGAATATCCAAAATGTTAGTAATTATGTCACAATTACGAATATGTATTCGGTTAGTCAAGATATGCTTGTAGATGAAAGTTAGCCTATAGAAAAGTGAAGAAGTAAAGTAAGAAAAGAAGATAGAATTTCAGTTTTAAGGAGTATGCTTTGAGAAGTAATAAGTATTTAGAAAAGTGAAGAAGTAAAGTAAGAAAAGAATATCTAATGATAAGTATTCGTAGCAAGCACTAAAATATAAGTTAGAATATCCAAAATGTTAGTAATTATGTCACAATTACGAATATGTATTCGGTTAGTCAAGATATGCTTGTAGATGAAAGTTAGCCTATAGAAAAGTGAAGAAGTAAAGTATGAAAAGAAGATAGAATTTCAGTTTTAAGGAGTATGCTTTGAGAAGTAATAAGTATTTAGAAAAGTGAAGAAGTAAAGTAAGAAAAGAATATCTAATGATAAGTATTCGTAGCAAGCACTAAAATATAAGTTAGAATATCCAAAATGTTAGTAATTATGTCACAATTACGAATATGTATTCGGTTAGTCAAGATATGCTTGTAGATGAAAGTTAGCCTATAGAAAAGTGAAGAAGTAAAGTAAGAAAAGAAGATAGAATTTCAGTTTTAAGGAGTATGCTTTGAGAAGTAATAAGTATTTAGAAAAGTGAAGAAGTAAAGTAAGAAAAGAATATCTAATGATAAGTATTCGTAGCAAGCACTAAAATATAAGTTAGAATATCCAAAATGTTAGTAATTATGTCACAATTACGAATATGTATTCGGTTAGTCAAGATATGCTTGTAGATGAAAGTTAGCCTATAGAAAAGTGAAGAAGTAAAGTATGAAAAGAATATCTAATGATAAGTTTTCGTAGCAAGCAGTAAAATATAAGTTAGAATATCCAAAATGTTAGTAATAATATAATAATTACGAATCTGTATTCGGTTTGTCAAGATATGCTTGTAGATGAAAGTTAGCCTATTGAAAAGTGAAGAAGTAAAGTAAGAAAAGAATATCTAATGATAAGTTTGCGTAGCAAGCACTAAAATATAAGTTAGAATATCCAAAATGTTAGTAATAATATAATAATTACGAATCTGTATTCGGTTTGTCAAGATATGCTTGTAGATGAAAGTTAGCCTATAGAAAAGTGAAGAAGTAAAGTAAGAAAAGAAGATAGAATTTCAGTTTTAAGGAGTATGCTTTGAGAAGTAATAAGTATTTAGAAAAGTGAAGAAGTAAAGTAAGAAAAGAATATCTAATGATAAGTTTGCGTAGCAAGCAGTAAAATATAAGTTAGAATATCCAAAATGTTAGTAATAATATAATAATTACGAATCTGTATTCGTTTTGTCAAGATATGCTTGTAGATGAAAGTTAGCCTATAGAAAAGTGAAGAAGTAAAGTAAGAAAAGAATATCTAATGATAAGTTTTCGTAGCAAGCAGTAAAATATAAGTTAGAATATCCAAAATGTTAGTAATAATATAATAATTACGAATCTGTATTCGGTTTGTCAAGATATGCTTGTAGATGAAAGTTAGCCTATTGAAAAGTGAAGAAGTAAAGTAAGAAAAGAATATCTAATGATAAGTTTGCGTAGCAAGCACTAAAATATAAGTTAGAATATCCAAAATGTTAGTAATAATATAATAATTACGAATCTGTATTCGGTTTGTCAAGATATGCTTGTAGATGAAAGTTAGCCTATAGAAAAGTGAAGAAGTAAAGTAAGAAAAGAAGATAGAATTTCAGTTTTAAGGAGTATGCTTTGAGAAGTAATAAGTATTTAGAAAAGTGAAGAAGTAAAGTAAGAAAAGAATATCTAATGATAAGTTTGCGTAGCAAGCAGTAAAATATAAGTTAGAATATCCAAAATGTTAGTAATAATATAATAATTACGAATCTGTATTCGTTTTGTCAAGATATGCTTTGAGAAGTAATAAGTATTTAGAAAAGTGAAGAAGTAAAGTAAGAAAAGAATATCTAATGATAAGTTTTCGTAGCAAGCAGTAAAATATAAGTTAGAATATCCAAAATGTTAGTAATAATATAATAATTACGAATCTGTATTCGGTTTGTCAAGATATGCTTGTAGATGAAAGTTAGCCTATTGAAAAGTGAAGAAGTAAAGTAAGAAAAGAATATCTAATGATAAGTTTGCGTAGCAAGCAGTAAAATATAAGTTAGAATATCCAAAATGTTAGTAATAATATAATAATTACGAATCTGTATTCGGTTTGTCAAGATATGCTTGTAGATGAAAGTTAGCCTATTGAAAAGTGAAGAAGTAAAGTAAGAAAAGAATATCTAATGATAAGTTTTAGTAGCAAGCACTAAAATATAAGTTAGAATATCCAAAATGTTAGTAATAATATAATAATTACGAATCTGTATTCGGTTTGTCAAGATATGCTTGTAGATGAAAGTTAGCCTATAGAAAAGTGAAGAAGTAAAGTAAGAAAAGAAGATAGAGTTTCGGTTTTAAGGAGTATGCTTTGAGAAGTAATAAGTATTTAGAAAAGTGAAGAAGTAAAGTAAGAAAAGAATATCTAATGATAAGTTTGCGTAGCAAGCAGTAAAATATAAGTTAGAATATCCAAAATGTTAGTAATAATATAATAATTACGAATCTGTATTCGGTTTGTCAAGATATGCTTGTAGATGAAAGTTAGCCTATAGAAAAGTGAAGAAGTAAAGTAAGAAAAGAAGATAGAGTTTCGGTTTTAAGGAGTATGCTTTGAGAAGTAATAAGTATTTAGAAAAGTGAAGAAGTAAAGTAAGAAAAGAATATCTAATGATAAGTTTGCGTAGCAAGCAGTAAAATATAAGTTAGAATATCCAAAATGTTAGTAATAATATAATAATTACGAATCTGTATTCGGTTTGTCAAGATATGCTTGTAGATGAAAGTTAGCCTATAGAAAAGTGAAGAAGTAAAGTAAGAAAAGAAGATAGAGTTTCGGTTTTAAGGAGTATGCTTTGAGAAGTAATAAGTATTTAGAAAAGTGAAGAAGTAAAGTAAGAAAAGAATATCTAATGATAAGTTTGCGTAGCAAGCAGTAAAATATAAGTTAGAATATCCAAAATGTTAGTAATAATATAATAATTACGAATCTGTATTCGGTTTGTCAAGATATGCTTGTAGATGAAAGTTAGCCTATTGAAAAGTGAAGAAGTAAAGTAAGAAAAGAATATCTAATGATAAGTTTTAGTAGCAAGCACTAAAATATAAGTTAGAATATCCAAAATGTTAGTAATAATATAATAATTACGAATCTGTATTCGGTTTGTCAAGATATGCTTGTAGATGAAAGTTAGCCTATAGAAAAGTGAAGAAGTAAAGTAAGAAAAGAAGATAGAATTTCAGTTTTAAGGAGTATGCTTTGAGAAGTAATAAGTATTTAGAAAAGTGAAGAAGTAAAGTAAGAAAAGAATATCTAATGATAAGTTTGCGTAGCAAGCAGTAAAATATAAGTTAGAATATCCAAAATGTTAGTAATAATATAATAATTACGAATCTGTATTCGGTTTGTCAAGATATGCTTGTAGATGAAAGTTAGCCTATTGAAAAGTGAAGAAGTAAAGTAAGAAAAGAATATCTAATGATAAGTTTTAGTAGCAAGCACTAAAATATAAGTTAGAATATCCAAAATGTTAGTAATAATATAATAATTACGAATCTGTATTCGGTTTGTCAAGATATGCTTGTAGATGAAAGTTAGCCTATAGAAAAGTGAAGAAGTAAAGTAAGAAAAGAAGATAGAATTTCAGTTTTAAGGAGTATGCTTTGAGAAGTAATAAGTATTTAGAAAAGTGAAGAAGTAAAGTAAGAAAAGAATATCTAATGATAAGTTTGCGTAGCAAGCAGTAAAATATAAGTTAGAATATCCAAAATGTTAGTAATAATATAATAATTACGAATCTGTATTCGGTTTGTCAAGATATGCTTGTAGATGAAAGTTAGCCTATAGAAAAGTGAAGAAGTAAAGTAAGAAAAGAAGATAGAATTTCAGTTTTAAGGAGTATGCTTTGAGAAGTAATAAGTATTTAGAAAAGTGAAGAAGTAAAGTAAGAAAAGAATATCTAATGATAAGTTTGCGTAGCAAGCAGTAAAATATAAGTTAGAATATCCAAAATGTTAGTAATAATATAATAATTACGAATCTGTATTCGGTTTGTCAAGATATGCTTGTAGATGAAAGTTAGCCTATTGAAAAGTGAAGAAGTAAAGTAAGAAAAGAATATCTAATGATAAGTTTTAGTAGCAAGCACTAAAATATAAGTTAGAATATCCAAAATGTTAGTAATAATATAATAATTACGAATCTGTATTCGGTTTGTCAAGATATGCTTGTAGATGAAAGTTAGCCTATAGAAAAGTGAAGAAGTAAAGTAAGAAAAGAAGATAGAATTTCAGTTTTAAGGAGTATGCTTTGAGAAGTAATAAGTATTTAGAAAAGTGAAGAAGTAAAGTAAGAAAAGAATATCTAATGATAAGTTTGCGTAGCAAGCAGTAAAATATAAGTTAGAATATCCAAAATGTTAGTAATAATATAATAATTACGAATCTGTATTCGGTTTGTCAAGATATGCTTGTAGATGAAAGTTAGCCTATAGAAAAGTGAAGAAGTAAAGTAAGAAAAGAAGATAGAATTTCAGTTTTAAGGAGTATGCTTTGAGAAGTAATAAGTATTTAGAAAAGTGAAGAAGTAAAGTAAGAAAAGAATATCTAATGATAAGTATTCGTAGCAAGCACTAAAATATAAGTTAGAATATCCAAAATGTTAGTAATTATGTCACAATTACGAATATGTATTCGGTTAGTCAAGATATGCTTGTAGATGAAAGTTAGCCTATAGAAAAGTGAAGAAGTAAAGTATGAAAAGAAGATAGAATTTCAGTTTTAAGGAGTATGCTTTGAGAAGTAATAAGTATTTAGAAAAGTGAAGAAGTAAAGTAAGAAAAGAATATCTAATGATAAGTATTCGTAGCAAGCACTAAAATATAAGTTAGAATATCCAAAATGTTAGTAATTATGTCACAATTACGAATATGTATTCGGTTAGTCAAGATATGCTTGTAGATGAAAGTTAGCCTATAGAAAAGTGAAGAAGTAAAGTATGAAAAGAAGATAGAATTTCAGTTTTAAGGAGTATGCTTTGAGAAGTAATAAGTATTTAGAAAAGTGAAGAAGTAAAGTAAGAAAAGAATATCTAATGATAAGTATTCGTAGCAAGCACTAAAATATAAGTTAGAATATCCAAAATGTTAGTAATTATGTCACAATTACGAATATGTATTCGGTTAGTCAAGATATGCTTGTAGATGAAAGTTAGCCTATAGAAAAGTGAAGAAGTAAAGTAAGAAAAGAAGATAGAATTTCAGTTTTAAGGAGTATGCTTTGAGAAGTAATAAGTATTTAGAAAAGTGAAGAAGTAAAGTAAGAAAAGAATATCTAATGATAAGTATTCGTAGCAAGCACTAAAATATAAGTTAGAATATCCAAAATGTTAGTAATTATGTCACAATTACGAATATGTATTCGGTTAGTCAAGATATGCTTGTAGATGAAAGTTAGCCTATAGAAAAGTGAAGAAGTAAAGTATGAAAAGAAGATAGAATTTCAGTTTTAAGGAGTATGCTTTGAGAAGTAATAAGTATTTAGAAAAGTGAAGAAGTAAAGTAAGAAAAGAATATCTAATGATAAGTATTCGTAGCAAGCACTAAAATATAAGTTAGAATATCCAAAATGTTAGTAATTATGTCACAATTACGAATATGTATTCGGTTAGTCAAGATATGCTTGTAGATGAAAGTTAGCCTATAGAAAAGTGAAGAAGTAAAGTAAGAAAAGAAGATAGAATTTCAGTTTTAAGGAGTATGCTTTGAGAAGTAATAAGTATTTAGAAAAGTGAAGAAGTAAAGTAAGAAAAGAATATCTAATGATAAGTATTCGTAGCAAGCACTAAAATATAAGTTAGAATATCCAAAATGTTAGTAATTATGTCACAATTACGAATATGTATTCGGTTAGTCAAGATATGCTTGTAGATGAAAGTTAGCCTATAGAAAAGTGAAGAAGTAAAGTATGAAAAGAATATCTAATGATAAGTTTTCGTAGCAAGCAGTAAAATATAAGTTAGAATATCCAAAATGTTAGTAATAATATAATAATTACGAATCTGTATTCGGTTTGTCAAGATATGCTTGTAGATGAAAGTTAGCCTATTGAAAAGTGAAGAAGTAAAGTAAGAAAAGAATATCTAATGATAAGTTTGCGTAGCAAGCACTAAAATATAAGTTAGAATATCCAAAATGTTAGTAATAATATAATAATTACGAATCTGTATTCGGTTTGTCAAGATATGCTTGTAGATGAAAGTTAGCCTATAGAAAAGTGAAGAAGTAAAGTAAGAAAAGAAGATAGAATTTCAGTTTTAAGGAGTATGCTTTGAGAAGTAATAAGTATTTAGAAAAGTGAAGAAGTAAAGTAAGAAAAGAATATCTAATGATAAGTTTGCGTAGCAAGCAGTAAAATATAAGTTAGAATATCCAAAATGTTAGTAATAATATAATAATTACGAATCTGTATTCGTTTTGTCAAGATATGCTTGTAGATGAAAGTTAGCCTATAGAAAAGTGAAGAAGTAAAGTAAGAAAAGAATATCTAATGATAAGTTTTCGTAGCAAGCAGTAAAATATAAGTTAGAATATCCAAAATGTTAGTAATAATATAATAATTACGAATCTGTATTCGGTTTGTCAAGATATGCTTGTAGATGAAAGTTAGCCTATTGAAAAGTGAAGAAGTAAAGTAAGAAAAGAATATCTAATGATAAGTTTGCGTAGCAAGCACTAAAATATAAGTTAGAATATCCAAAATGTTAGTAATAATATAATAATTACGAATCTGTATTCGGTTTGTCAAGATATGCTTGTAGATGAAAGTTAGCCTATAGAAAAGTGAAGAAGTAAAGTAAGAAAAGAAGATAGAATTTCAGTTTTAAGGAGTATGCTTTGAGAAGTAATAAGTATTTAGAAAAGTGAAGAAGTAAAGTAAGAAAAGAATATCTAATGATAAGTTTGCGTAGCAAGCAGTAAAATATAAGTTAGAATATCCAAAATGTTAGTAATAATATAATAATTACGAATCTGTATTCGTTTTGTCAAGATATGCTTTGAGAAGTAATAAGTATTTAGAAAAGTGAAGAAGTAAAGTAAGAAAAGAATATCTAATGATAAGTTTTCGTAGCAAGCAGTAAAATATAAGTTAGAATATCCAAAATGTTAGTAATAATATAATAATTACGAATCTGTATTCGGTTTGTCAAGATATGCTTGTAGATGAAAGTTAGCCTATTGAAAAGTGAAGAAGTAAAGTAAGAAAAGAATATCTAATGATAAGTTTGCGTAGCAAGCAGTAAAATATAAGTTAGAATATCCAAAATGTTAGTAATAATATAATAATTACGAATCTGTATTCGGTTTGTCAAGATATGCTTGTAGATGAAAGTTAGCCTATTGAAAAGTGAAGAAGTAAAGTAAGAAAAGAATATCTAATGATAAGTTTTAGTAGCAAGCACTAAAATATAAGTTAGAATATCCAAAATGTTAGTAATAATATAATAATTACGAATCTGTATTCGGTTTGTCAAGATATGCTTGTAGATGAAAGTTAGCCTATAGAAAAGTGAAGAAGTAAAGTAAGAAAAGAAGATAGAGTTTCGGTTTTAAGGAGTATGCTTTGAGAAGTAATAAGTATTTAGAAAAGTGAAGAAGTAAAGTAAGAAAAGAATATCTAATGATAAGTTTGCGTAGCAAGCAGTAAAATATAAGTTAGAATATCCAAAATGTTAGTAATAATATAATAATTACGAATCTGTATTCGGTTTGTCAAGATATGCTTGTAGATGAAAGTTAGCCTATAGAAAAGTGAAGAAGTAAAGTAAGAAAAGAAGATAGAGTTTCGGTTTTAAGGAGTATGCTTTGAGAAGTAATAAGTATTTAGAAAAGTGAAGAAGTAAAGTAAGAAAAGAATATCTAATGATAAGTTTG
>CAMPDV010006716.1:0-17532 GCA_946699065.1 Loxodes magnus
AAAGAAGTAAAAGAGTCAAAGATCATAATTGAAAGTAATAAAATTAGAGAGATGAGATTTCAAAGAAAGTGAAGTAGAAAAAGAAGTAAAAGAGTCTAAGATCATGATTAAAAGTAATAAAATTAGAGAGATGAGATTTCAAAGAAAGTGAAGTAGAAAAAGAAGTAAAAGAGTCTAAGATCATAATTGAAAGTAATAAAATGAGAAAGATGAGATTTCAAAGAAAGTGAAGTAGAAAAAGAAGTAAAAGAGTCTAAGATCATGATTGAAAGTAATAAAATGAGAAAGATGAGATTTCAAAGAAAAGTGAAGTAGAAAAAGAAGTAAAAGAGTCTAAGATCATGATTAAAAGTAATAAAATTAGAGAGATGAGATTTCAAAGAAAAGTGAAGTAGAAAAAGAAGTAAAAGAGTCTAAGATCATAATTGAAAGTAATAAAATGAGAAAGATGAGATTTCAAAGAAAAGTGAAGTAGAAAAAGAAGTAAAAGAGTCAAAGATCATAATTGAAAGTAATAAAATGAAAAAGATGAGATTTCAAAGAAAAGTGAAGTAGAAAAGCAAGTAAAAGAGTCAAAGATCATAATTGAAAGTAATAAAATTATTTAGATGAGATTTCAAAGAAAAGTGAAGTAGAAAAAGAAGTAAAAGAGTCTAAGATCATAATTGAAAGTAATAAAATTAGAGAGATGAGATTTCAAAGAAAAGTGAAGTTGAAAAAGAAGTAAAAGAGTCTAAGATCATGATTAAAAGTAATAAAATTAGAGAGATGAGATTTCAAAGAAAGTGAAGTAGAAAAAGAAGTAAAAGAGTCAAAGATCATAATTGAAAGTAATAAAATGAGAAAGATGAGATTTCAAAGAAAGTGAAGTAGAAAAAGAAGTAAAAGAGTCTAAGATCTTGATTGAAAGTAATAAAATGAGAAAGAAATGAGATTTCAAAGAAAAGTGAAGTAGAAAAAGAAGTAAAAGAGTCTAAGATCATAATTGAAAGTAATAAAATTAGAGAGATGAGATTTCAAAGAAAAGTGAAGTAGAAAAAGAAGTAAAAGAGTCTAAGATCATGATTGAAAGTAATAAAATGAGAAAGAAATGAGATTTCAAAGAAAGTGAAGTAAAAGAGTCTAAGATCATAATTGAAAGTAATAAAATGAGAAAGATGAGATTTCAAAGAAAAGTGAAGTAGAAAAAGAAGTAAAAGAGTCAAAGATCATAATTGAAAGTAATAAAATTAGAGAGATGAGATTTCAAAGAAAGTGAAGTAGAAAAAGAAGTAAAAGAGTCTAAGATCTTGATTGAAAGTAATAAAATGAGAAAGAA
Source organism: Loxodes magnus (assembly GCA_946699065.1). Classification (NCBI taxonomy): domain Eukaryota; phylum Ciliophora; class Karyorelictea; order Loxodida; family Loxodidae; genus Loxodes; species Loxodes magnus. The sequence goes on from CAMPDV010006716.1 coordinate 1,319, forward strand.
ATGAGATTTCAAAGAAAAGTGAAGTAGAAAAAGAAGTAAAAGAGTCAAAGATCATAATTGAAAGTAATAAAATTAGAGAGATGAGATTTCAAAGAAAAGTGAAGTAGAAAAAGAAGTAAAAGAGTCTAAGATCATGATTGAAAGTAATAAAATGAGAAAGAAATGAGATTTCAAAGAAAGTGAAGTAAAAGAGTCTAAGATCATAATTGAAAGTAATAAAATTAGAAAGATGAGATTTCAAAGAAAAGTGAAGTTGAAAAAGAAGTAAAAGAAGTAAAAGAGTCTAAGATCATGATTAAAAGTAATAAAATTAGAGAGATGAGATTTCAAAGAAAGTGAAGTAGAAAAAGAAGTAAAAGAGTCTAAGATCATAATTGAAAGTAATAAAATTAGAGAGATGAGATTTCAAAGAAAAGTGAAGTAGAAAAAGAAGTAAAAGAGTCTAAGATCATGATTGAAAGTAATAAAATGAGAAAGAAATGAGATTTCAAAGAAAGTGAAGTAAAAGAGTCTAAGATCATAATTGAAAGTAATAAAATGAGAAAGATGAGATTTCAAAGAAAAGTGAAGTAGAAAAAGAAGTAAAAGAGTCAAAGATCATGATTGAAAGTAATAAAATGAGAAAAAAATGAGATTTCAAAGAAAGTGAAGTAGAAAAAGAAGTAAAAGAGTCAAAGATCATAATTGAAAGTAATAAAATGAGAAAGATGAGATTTCAAAGAAAGTGAAGTAGAAAAAGAAGTAAAAGAGTCTAAGATCTTGATTGAAAGTAATAAAATGAGAAAGAAATGAGATTTCAAAGAAAAGTGAAGTAGAAAAAGAAGTAAAAGAGTCAAAGATCATAATTGAAAGTAATAAATCTAGAGAGATGAGATGTCAAAGAAAGTGAAGTAGAAAAAGAAGTAAAAGAGTCTAAGATCATGATTGAAAGTAATAAAATGAGAAAGAAATGAGATTTCAAAGAAAGTGAAGTAAAAGAGTCAAAGATCATAATTGAAAGTAATAAAATTATTGAGATGAGATTTCAAAGAAAAGTGAAGTAGAAAAAGAAGTAAAAGAGTCTAAGATCATGATTAAAAGTAATAAAATTAGAGAGATGAGATTTCAAAGAAAGTGAAGTAGAAAAAGAAGTAAAAGAGTCAAAGATCATAATTGAAAGTAATAAAATGAGAAAGAAATGAGATTTCAAAGAAAAGTGAAGTAGAAAAAGAAGTAAAAGAGTCAAAGATCATAATTGAAAGTAATAAAATTAGAGAGATGAGATTTCAAAGAAAGTGAAGTAGAAAAAGAAGTAAAAGAGTCAAAGATCATAATTAAAAGTAATAAAATGAGAAAGATGAGATTTCAAAGAAAGTGAAGTAGAAAAAGAAGTAAAAGAGTCTAAGATCTTGATTGAAAGTAATAAAATGAGAAAGAAATGAGATTTCAAAGAAAAGTGAAGTAGAAAAAGAAGTAAAAGAGTCAAAGATCATAATTGAAAGTAATAAAATTGGAGAGATGAGATTTCAAAGAAAAGTGAAGTAGAAAAGCAAGTAAAAGAGTCAAAGATCATAATTGAAAGTAATAAAATTATTGAGATGAGATTTCAAAGAAAAGTGAAGTAGAAAAAGAAGTAAAAGAGTCTAAGATCATAATTGAAAGTAATAAAATTAGAGAGATGAGATTTCAAAGAAAAGTGAAGTTGAAAAAGAAGTAAAAGAGTCTAAGATCATGATTAAAAGTAATAAAATTAGAGAAATGAGATTTCAAAGAAAGTGAAGTAGAAAAAGAAGTAAAAGAGTCAAAGATCATAATTGAAAGTAATAAAATGAGAAAGATGAGATTTCAAAGAAAGTGAAGTAGAAAAAGAAGTAAAAGAGTCTAAGATCTTGATTGAAAGTAATAAAATGAGAAAGAAATGAGATTTCAAAGAAAAGTGAAGTAGAAAAAGAAGTAAAAGAGTCAAAGATCATAATTGAAAGTAATAAAATTGGAGAGATGAGATTTCAAAGAAAAGTGAAGTAGAAAAAGAAGTAAAAGAGTCTAAGATCATGATTGAAAGTAATAAAATGAGAAAGAAATGAGATTTCAAAGAAAGTGAAGTAAAAGAGTCTAAGATCATAATTGAAAGTAATAAAATTAGAAAGATGAGATTTCAAAGATAAGTGAAGTTGAAAAAGAAGTAAAAGAGTCTAAGATCATGATTAAAAGTAATAAAATTAGAGAGATGAGATTTCAAAGAAAGTGAAGTAGAAAAAGAAGTAAAAGAGTCTAAGATCATAATTGAAAGTAATAAAATGAGAAAGATGAGATTTCAAAGAAAAGTGAAGTAGAAAAAGAAGTAAAAGAGTCTAAGATCATGATTAAAAGTAATAAAATTACAGAGATGAGATTTCAAAGAAAAGTGAAGTAGAAAAAGAAGTAAAAGAGTCTAAGATCATAATTGAAAGTAATAAAATGAGAAAGATGAGATTTCAAAGAAAAGTGAAGTAGAAAAAGAAGTAAAAGAGTCAAAGATCATAATTGAAAGTAATAAAATTAGAAAGATGAGATTTCAAAGATAAGTGAAGTTGAAAAAGAAGTAAAAGAGTCTAAGATCATGATTAAAAGTAATAAAATTAGAGAGATGAGATTTCAAAGAAAGTGAAGTAGAAAAAGAAGTAAAAGAGTCTAAGATCATAATTGAAAGTAATAAAATTAGAGAGATGAGATTTCAAAGAAAGTGAAGTAGAAAAAGAAGTAAAAGAGTCTAAGATCATAATTGAAAGTAATAAAATGAGAAAGATGAGATTTCAAAGAAAAGTGAAGTAGAAAAAGAAGTAAAAGAGTCAAAGATCATAATTGAAAGTAATAAAATGAAAAAGATGAGATTTCAAAGAAAAGTGAAGTAGAAAAGCAAGTAAAAGAGTCAAAGATCATAATTGAAAGTAATAAAATGAGAAAGATGAGATTTCAAAGAAAGTGAAGTAGAAAAAGAAGTAAAAGAGTCTAAGATCATAATTGAAAGTAATAAAATTAGAGAGATGAGATTTCAAAGAAAAGTGAAGTAGAAAAAGAAGTAAAAGAGTCTAAGATCATAATTGAAAGTAATAAAATGAGAAAGATGAGATTTCAAAGAAAAGTGAAGTAGAAAAAGAAGTAAAAGAGTCAAAGATCATAATTGAAAGTAATAAAATTATTGAGATGAGATTTCAAAGAAAAGTGAAGTAGAAAAAGAAGTAAAAGAGTCTAAGATCATAATTGAAAGTAATAAAATGAGAAAGATGAGATTTCAAAGAAAAGTGAAGTAGAAAAAGAAGTAAAAGAGTCTAAGATCATTATTGAAAGTAATAAAATGAGAAAGATGAGATTTCAAAGAAAAGTGAAGTAGAAAAAGAAGTAAAAGAGTCTAAGATCTTGATTAAAAGTAATAAAATTAGAGAGATGAGATTTCAAAGAAAGTGAAGTAGAAAAAGAAGTAAAAGAGTCAAAGATCATAATTGAAAGTAATAAAATGAGAAAGATGAGATTTCAAAGAAAGTGAAGTAGAAAAAGAAGTAAAAGAGTCTAAGATCTTGATTGAAAGTAATAAAATGAGAAAGAAATGAGATTTCAAAGAAAAGTGAAGTAGAAAAAGAAGTAAAAGAGTCAAAGATCATAATTGAAAGTAATAAAATTGGAGAGATGAGATTTCAAAGAAAAGTGAAGTAGAAAAAGAAGTAAAAGAGTCTAAGATCATGATTGAAAGTAATAAAATTAGAGAGATGAGATTTCAAAGAAAAGTGAAGTTGAAAAAGAAGTAAAAGAGTCTAAGATCATGATTAAAAGTAATAAAATTAGAGAGATGAGATTTCAAAGAAAGTGAAGTAGAAAAAGAAGTAAAAGAGTCTAAGATCATAATTGAAAGTAATAAAATTAGAAAGATGAGATTTCAAAGAAAAGTGAAGTTGAAAAAGAAGTAAAAGAGTCTAAGATCATGATTAAAAGTAATAAAATTAGAAAGATGAGATTTCAAAGAAAAGTGAAGTAGAAAAAGAAGTAAAAGAGTCTAAGATCATAATTGAAAGTAATAAAATGAGAAAGATGAGATTTCAAAGAAAAGTGAAGTAGAAAAAGAAGTAAAAGAGTCTAAGATCATGATTGAAAGTAATAAAATGAGAAGGAAATGAGATTTCAAAGAAAGTGAAGTAGAAAAAGAAGTAAAAGAGTCAAAGATCATAATTGAAAGTAATAAAATTAGAGAGATGAGATTTCAAAGAAAAGTGAAGTTGAAAAAGAAGTAAAAGAGTCTAAGATCATGATTAAAAGTAATAAAATTAGAGAGATGAGATTTCAAAGAAAAGTGAAGTAGAAAAAGAAGTAAAAGAGTCTAAGATCATGATTAAAAGTAATAAAATGAGAAAAAAATGAGATTTCAAAGAAAGTGAAGTAGAAAAAGAAGTAAAAGAGTCTAAGATCATAATTGAAAGTAATAAAATTAGAAAGATGAGATTTCAAAGAAAAGTGAAGTAGAAAAAGAAGTAAAAGAGTCTAAGATCATAATTGAAAGTTATAAAATTAGAGAGATGAGATTTCAAAGAAAGTGAAGTAGAAAAGCAAGTAAAAGAGTCAAAGATCATAATTGAAAGTAATAAAATTAGAGAGATGAGATTTCAAAGAAAACTGAAGTAGAAAAAGAAGTAAAAGAGTCAAAGATCATAATTGAAATTAATAAAATTAGAGAGATGAGATTTCAAAGAAAAGTGAAGTAGAAAAAGAAGTAAAAGAGTCTAAGATCATGATTGAAAGTAATAAAATGAGAAAGAAATGAGATTTCAAAGAAAGTGAAGTAAAAGAGTCTAAGATCATAATTGAAAGTAATAAAATTAGAAAGATGAGATTTCAAAGAAAAGTGAAGTAGAAAAAGAAGTAAAAGAGTCTAAGATCATGATTAAAAGTAATAAAATTAGAGAGATGAGATTTCAAAGAAAAGTGAAGTAGAAAAAGAAGTAAAAGAGTCTAAGATCATAATTGAAAGTAATAAAATGAGAAAGATGAGATTTCAAAGAAAGTGAAGTAAAAGAGTCTAAGATCATAATTGAAAGTAATAAATCTAGAGAGATGAGATTTCAAAGAAAGTGAAGTATGAAAAGAAGTAAAAGAGTCTAAGATCATAATTGAAAGTAATAAAATTAGAGAGATGAGATTTCAAAGAAAGTAAAGTTGAAAAAGAAGTAATAGAGTCTAAAATCATAATTGAAAGTAATAAAATGAGAAAGATGAGATTTCAAAGAAAAGTGAAGTAGAAAAAGAAGTAAAAGAGTCTAAGATCTTGATTAAAAGTAATAAAATTAGAGAGATGAGATTTCAAAGAAAAGTGAAGTAGAAAAAGAAGTAAAAGAGTCAAAGATCATGATTGAAAGTAATAAAATGAGAAAAAATGAGATTTCAAAGAAAGGAAGTAAAAGAGTCTAAGATCATAATTGAAAGTAATACATCTAGAGAGATGAGATTTCAAAGAAAGTGAAGTAGAAAAAGAAGTAAAAGAGTCAAAGATCATAATTGAAAGTAATAAAATTAGAGAGATGAGATTTCAAAGAAAGTGAAGTAGAAAAAGAAGTAAAAGAGTCTAAGATCATAATTGAAAGTAATAAAATGAGAAAGATGAGATTTCAAAGAAAAGTGAAGTAGAAAAAGAAGTAAAAAAGTCAAAGATCATTATTGAAAGTAATAAAATTAGAGAGATGAGATTTCAAAGAAAGTGAAGTAGAAAAGAAAGTAAAAGTGTTTGAAGATCATAATTGAAAGTAATAAAATGAGAAAGATGAGATTTCAAAGAAAGTGAAGTAAAAGAGTCTAAGATCATAATTGAAAGTAATAAAATTAGAAAGATGAGATTTCAAAGAAAAGTGAAGTTGAAAAAGAAGTAAAAGAGTCAAAGATCATGATTAAAAGTAATAAAATTAGAGAGATGAGATTTCAAAGAAAGTGAAGTAGAAAAAGAAGTAAAAGAGTCTAAGATCATAATTGAAAGTAATAAAATGAGAAAGATGAGATTTCAAAGAAAAGTGAAGTAGAAAAAGAAGTAAAAGAGTCTAAGATCATGATTGAAAGTAATAAAATGAGAAGGAAATGAGATTTCAAAGAAAGTGAAGTAGAAAAAGAAGTAAAAGAGTCTAAGATCATGATTGAAAGTAATAAAATGAGAAGGAAATGAGATTTCAAAGAAAGTGAAGTAGAAAAAGAAGTAAAAAAGTCAAAGATCATAATTGAAAGTAATAAAATGAGAAAGATGAGATTTCAAAGAAAGTGAAGTATGAAAAGAAGTAAAAAAGTCAAAGATCATAATTGAAAGTAATAAAATTAGAGAGATGAGATTTCAAAGAAAAGTGAAGTAGAAAAAGAAGTAAAAGAGTCAAAGATCATAATTGAAAGTAATAAAATGAGAAAAAAATGAGATTTCAAAGAAAGTGAAGTAGAAAAAGAAGTAAAAGAGTCTAAGATCATAATTGAAAGTAATAAAATTAGAAAGATGAGATTTCAAAGAAAAGTGAAGTAGAAAAAGAAGTAAAAGAGTCTAAGATCATAATTGAAAGTAATAAAATTAGAGAGATGAGATTTCAAAGAAAGTGAAGTAGAAAAGCAAGTAAAAGAGTCAAAGATCATAATTGAAAGTAATAAAATGAGAAAGATGAGATTTCAATGAAAACTGAAGTAGAAAAAGAAGTAAAAGAGTCAAAGATCATAATTGAAATTAATAAAATTAGAGAGATGAGATTTCAAAGAAAAGTGAAGTTGAAAAAGAAGTAAAAGAGTCTAAGATCATAATTGAAAGTAATAAAATGAGAAAGATGAGATTTCAAAGAAAGTGAAGTAGAAAAAGAAGTAAAAGAGTCAAAGATCATAATTGAAAGTAATAAAATGAGAAAGATGAGATTTCAAAGAAAAGTGAAGTAGAAAAAGAAGTAAAAGAGTCAAAGATCATGATTAAAAGTAATAAAATTATTGAGATGAGATTTCAAAGAAAAGTGAAGTAGAAAAAGAAGTAAAAGAGTCTAAGATCATAATTGAAAGTAATAAAATGAGAAAGATGAGATTTCAAAGAAAGTGAAGTAAAAGAGTCTAAGATCATAATTGAAAGTAATAAAATTAGAGAGATGAGATTTCAAAGAAAAGTGAAGTTGAAAAAGAAGTAAAAGAGTCAAAGATCATAATTGAAAGTTATAAAATTAGAGAGATGAGATTTCAAAGAAAGTGAAGTAGAAAAGCAAGTAAAAGAGTCAAAGATCATAATTGAAAGTAATAAAATTAGAGAGATGAGATTTCAAAGAAAAGTGAAGTTGAAAAAGAAGTAAAAGAGTCTAAGATCATAATTGAAAGTAATAAAATGAGAAAGATGAGATTTCAAAGAAAAGTGAAGTAGAAAAAGAAGTAAAAGAGTCAAAGATCATAATTGAAAGTAATAAAATGAGAAAGATGAGATTTCAAAGAAAAGTGAAGTAGAAAAAGAAGTAAAAGAGTCTAAGATCTTGATTAAAAGTAATAAAATTAGAGAGATGAGATTTCAAAGAAAAGTGAAGTAGAAAAAGAAGTAAAAGAGTCAAAGATCATGATTGAAAGTAATAAAATGAGAAAAAATGAGATTTCAAAGAAAGTGAAGTAAAAGAGTCTAAGATCATAATTGAAAGTAATACATCTAGAGAGATGAGATTTCAAAGAAAGTGAAGTAGAAAAAGAAGTAAAAGAGTCAAAGATCATAATTGAAAGTAATAAAATTAGAGAGATGAGATTTCAAAGAAAGTGAAGTAGAAAAAGAAGTAAAAGAGTCTAAGATCATAATTGAAAGTAATAAAATGAGAAAGATGAGATTTCAAAGAAAAGTGAAGTAGAAAAAGAAGTAAAAAAGTCAAAGATCATTATTGAAAGTAATAAAATTAGAGAGATGAGATTTCAAAGAAAGTGAAGTAGAAAAGAAAGTAAAAGTGTTTGAAGATCATAATTGAAAGTAATAAAATGAGAAAGATGAGATTTCAAAGAAAGTGAAGTAAAAGAGTCTAAGATCATAATTGAAAGTAATAAAATTAGAAAGATGAGATTTCAAAGAAAAGTGAAGTTGAAAAAGAAGTAAAAGAGTCAAAGATCATGATTAAAAGTAATAAAATTAGAGAGATGAGATTTCAAAGAAAGTGAAGTAGAAAAAGAAGTAAAAGAGTCTAAGATCATAATTGAAAGTAATAAAATGAGAAAGATGAGATTTCAAAGAAAAGTGAAGTAGAAAAAGAAGTAAAAGAGTCTAAGATCATGATTAAAAGTAATAAAATTATTGAGATGAGATTTCAAAGAAAAGTGAAGTAGAAAAAGAAGTAAAAGAGTCTAAGATCATAATTGAAAGTAATAAAATGAGAAAGATGAGATTTCAAAGAAAGTGAAGTAAAAGAGTCTAAGATCATAATTGAAAGTAATAAAATTAGAGAGATGAGATTTCAAAGAAAAGTGAAGTTGAAAAAGAAGTAAAAGAGTCAAAGATCATAATTGAAAGTTATAAAATTAGAGAGATGAGATTTCAAAGAAAGTGAAGTAGAAAAGCAAGTAAAAGAGTCAAAGATCATAATTGAAAGTAATAAAATTAGAGAGATGAGATTTCAAAGAAAAGTGAAGTTGAAAAAGAAGTAAAAGAGTCTAAGATCATAATTGAAAGTAATAAAATGAGAAAGATGAGATTTCAAAGAAAAGTGAAGTAGAAAAAGAAGTAAAAGAGTCAAAGATCATAATTGAAAGTAATAAAATGAGAAAGATGAGATTTCAAAGAAAAGTGAAGTAGAAAAAGAAGTAAAAGAGTCTAAGATCTTGATTAAAAGTAATAAAATTAGAGAGATGAGATTTCAAAGAAAAGTGAAGTAGAAAAAGAAGTAAAAGAGTCAAAGATCATGATTGAAAGTAATAAAATGAGAAAAAATGAGATTTCAAAGAAAGTGAAGTAAAAGAGTCTAAGATCATAATTGAAAGTAATACATCTAGAGAGATGAGATTTCAAAGAAAGTGAAGTAGAAAAAGAAGTAAAAGAGTCAAAGATCATAATTGAAAGTAATAAAATTAGAGAGATGAGATTTCAAAGAAAGTGAAGTAGAAAAAGAAGTAAAAGAGTCTAAGATCATAATTGAAAGTAATAAAATGAGAAAGATGAGATTTCAAAGAAAAGTGAAGTAGAAAAAGAAGTAAAAAAGTCAAAGATCATTATTGAAAGTAATAAAATTAGAGAGATGAGATTTCAAAGAAAGTGAAGTAGAAAAGAAAGTAAAAGTGTTTGAAGATCATAATTGAAAGTAATAAAATGAGAAAGATGAGATTTCAAAGAAAGTGAAGTAAAAGAGTCTAAGATCATAATTGAAAGTAATAAAATTAGAAAGATGAGATTTCAAAGAAAAGTGAAGTTGAAAAAGAAGTAAAAGAGTCAAAGATCATGATTAAAAGTAATAAAATTAGAGAGATGAGATTTCAAAGAAAGTGAAGTAGAAAAAGAAGTAAAAGAGTCTAAGATCATAATTGAAAGTAATAAAATGAGAAAGATGAGATTTCAAAGAAAAGTGAAGTAGAAAAAGAAGTAAAAGAGTCTAAGATCATGATTGAAAGTAATAAAATGAGAAGGAAATGAGATTTCAAAGAAAGTGAAGTAGAAAAAGAAGTAAAAGAGTCAAAGATCATAATTGAAAGTAATAAAATTATTGAGATGAGATTTCAAAGAAAAGTGAAGTAGAAAAAGAAGTAAAAGAGTCTAAGATCATAATTGAAAGTAATAAAATGAGAAAGATGAGATTTCAAAGAAAAGTGAAGTAGAAAAAGAAGTAAAAGAGTCAAAGATCATAATTGAAAGTAATAAAATGAGAAAGATGAGATTTCAAAGAAAAGTGAAGTAGAAAAAGAAGTAAAAGAGTCAAAGATCATAATTGAAAGTAATAAAATTAGAGAGATGAGATTTCAAAGAAAGTGAAGTAGAAAAGCAAGTAAAAGAGTCAAAGATCATAATTGAAAGTAATAAAATTATTGAGATGAGATTTCAAAGAAAAGTGAAGTAGAAAAAGAAGTAAAAGAGTCTAAGATCATAATTGAAAGTAATAAAATGAGAAAGATGAGATTTCAAAGAAAAGTGAAGTAGAAAAAGAAGTAAAAGAGTCTAAGATCATAATTGAAAGTAATAAAATGAGAAAGATGAGATTTCAAAGAAAAGTGAAGTAGAAAAAGAAGTAAAAGAGTCAAAGATCATAATTGAAATTAATAAAATTAGAGAGATGAGATTTCAAAGAAAAGTGAAGTTGAAAAAGAAGTAAAAGAGTCAAAGATCATAATTGAAAGTAATAAAATGAGAAAGATGAGATTTCAAAGAAAAGTGAAGTAGAAAAAGAAGTAAAAGAGTCTAAGATCATAATTGAAAGTAATAAAATGAGAAAGATGAGATTTCAAAGAAAAGTGAAGTAGAAAAAGAAGTAAAAGAGTCTAAGATCATGATTAAAAGTAATAAAATTAGAGAGATGAGATTTCAAAGAAAAGTGAAGTAGAAAAAGAAGTAAAAGAGTCTAAGATCATGATTATAAGTAATAAAATGAGAAAGAAATGAGATTTCAAAGAAAGTGAAGTAAAAGAGTCTAAGATCATAATTGAAAGTAATAAAATTAGAGAGATGAGATTTCAAAGAAAAGTGAAGTTGAAAAAGAAGTAAAAGAGTCAAAGATCATAATTGAAAGTTATAAAATTAGAGAGATGAGATTTCAAAGAAAGTGAAGTAGAAAAGCAAGTAAAAGAGTCAAAGATCATAATTGAAAGTAATAAAATTAGAGAGATGAGATTTCAAAGAAAAGTGAAGTAGAAAAAGAAGTAAAAGAGTCTAAGATCATAATTGAAAGTAATAAAATGAGAAAGATGAGATTTCAAAGAAAAGTGAAGTAGAAAAAGAAGTAAAAGAGTCTAAGATCATAATTGAAAGTAATAAAATTAGAAAGATGAGATTTCAAAGAAAAGTGAAGTAGAAAAAGAAGTAAAAGAGTCAAAGATCATGATTGAAAGTAATAAAATTAGAGAGATGAGATTTCAAAGAAAGTGAAGTAGAAAAGCAAGTAAAAGAGTCAAAGATCATAATTGAAAGTAATAAAATTAGAGAGATGAGATTTCAAAGAAAAGTGAAGTAGAAAAAGAAGTAAAAGAGTCTAAGATCATAATTGAAAGTAATAAAATTATAGAGATGAGATTTCAAAGAAAAGTGAAGTAGAAAAAGAAGTAAAAGAGTCTAAGATCATAATTGAAAGTAATAAAATGAGAAAGAAATGAGATTTCAAAGAAAAGTGAAGTAGAAAAAGAAGTAAAAGAGTCAAAGATCATAATTGAAAGTAATAAAATTAGAGAGATGAGATTTCAAAGAAAAGTGAAGTAGAAAAAGAAGTAAAAGAGTCAAAGATCATAATTGAAAGTAATAAAATGAGAAAGAAATGAGATTTCAAAGAAAAGTGAAGTAGAAAAAGAAGTAAAAAGGTCAAAGATCATAATTGAAAGTAATAAAATGAGAAAGATGAGATTTCAAAGAAAAGTGAAGTAGAAAAAGAAGTAAAAGAGTCTAAGATCATGATTAAAAGTAATAAAATTAGAGAGATGAGATTTCAAAGAAAGTGAAGTAGAAAAGCAAGTAAAAGAGTCAAAGATCATAATTGAAAGTAATAAAATGAGAAAGATGAGATTTCAAAGAAAGTGAAGTAGAAAAAGAAGTAAAAAAGTCAAAGATCATAATTGAAAGTAATAAAATTAGAAAGATGAGATTTCAAAGAAAAGTGAAGTAGAAAAAGGAGTAAAAGAGTTAAAGATCATAATTGAAAGTAATAAAATGAGAAGGAGATGAGATTTCAAAGAAAAGTGAAGTAGAAAAAGAAGTAAAAGAGTCAAAGATCATGATTGAAAGTAATAAAATTAGAGAGATGAGATTTCAAAGAAAAGTGAAGTAGAAAAAGAAGTAAAAGAGTCAAAGATCATAATTGAAAGTAATAAAATTATAGAGATGAGATTTCAAAGAAAGTGAAGTAGAAAAAGAAGTAAAAGAGTCAAAGATCATAATTGAAAGTAATAAAATGAGAAAGAAATGAGATTTCAAAGAAAAGTGAAGTAGAAAAAGAAGTAAAAGAGTCTAAGATCATGATTGAAAGTAATAAAATGAGAAAGATGAGATTTCAAAGAAAAGTGAAGTAGAAAAAGAAGTAAAAGAGTCTAAGATCATGATTAAAAGTAATAAAATTAGAGAGATGAGATTTCAAAGAAAAGTGAAGTAGAAAAAGAAGTAAAAGAGTCTAAGATCATAATTGAAAGTAATAAAATGAGAAAGATGAGATTTCAAAGAAAGTGAAGTAGAAAAAGAAGTAAAAAAGTCAAAGATCATAATTGAAAGTAATAAAATGAGAAAGATGAGATTTCAAAGAAAAGTGAAGTAGAAAAAGAAGTAAAAGAGTCTAAGATCATGATTGAAAGTAATAAAATGAGAAAGATGAGATTTCAAAGAAAAGTGAAGTAGAAAAAGAAGTAAAAGAGTCTAAGATCATAATTGAAAGTAATACATCTAGAGAGATGAGATTTCAAAGAAAGTGAAGTAGAAAAAGAAGTAAAAGAGTCAAAGATCATAATTGAAAGTAATAAAATTAGAGAGATGAGATTTCAAAGAAAAGTGAAGTAGAAAAAGAAGTAAAAGAGTCTAAGAAAATAATTGAAAGTAATAAAATGAGAAAGATGAGATTTCAAAGAAAAGTGAAGTAGAAAAAGAAGTAAAAGAGTCTAAGATCATGATTGAAAGTAATAAAATGAGAAAGAAATGAGATTTCAAAGAAAGTGAAGTAAAAGAGTCTAAGATCATAATTGAAAGTAATAAAATTAGAAAGATGAGATTTCAAAGAAAAGTGAAGTAGAAAAAGAAGTAAAAGAGTCTAAGATCATAATTGAAAGTAATAAAATGAGAAAGAAATGAGATTTCAAAGAAAGTGAAGTAGAAAAGCAAGTAAAAGAGTCTAAGATCATAATTGAAAGTAATAAAATGAGAAAGATGAGATTTCAAAGAAAAGTGAAGTAGAAAAAGAAGTAAAAGAGTCAAAGATCATAATTGAAATTAATAAAATTAGAGAGATGAGATTTCAAAGAAAAGTGAAGTAGAAAAAGAAGTAAATGAGTCTAAGATCATGATTAAAAGTAATAAAATTAGAGAGATGAGATTTCAAAGAAAAGTGAAGTAGAAAAAGAAGTAAAAGAGTCTAAGATCATAATTGAAAGTAATAAAATGAGAAAGATGAGATTTCAAAGAAAAGTGAAGTAAAAGAGTCTAAGATCATAATTGAAAGTAATAAAATTAGAAAGATGAGATTTCAAAGAAAAGTGAAGTAGAAAAAGAAGTAAAAGAGTCAAAGATCATAATTGAAAGTAATAAAATTAGAGAGATGAGATTTCAAAGAAAGTGAAGTAGAAAAGCAAGTAAAAGAGTCAAAGATCATAATTGAAAGTAATAAAATTATAGAGATGAGATTTCAAAGAAAGTGAAGTAGAAAAAGAAGTAAAAGAGTCTAAGATCATAATTGAAAGTAATAAAATGAGAAAGATGAGATTTCAAAGAAAGTGAAGTAGAAAAGCAAGTAAAAGAGTCAAAGATCATAATTGAAAGTAATAAAATTAGAGAGATGAGATTTCAAAGAAAAGTGAAGTAGAAAAAGAAGTAAAAGAGTCAAAGATCATGATTAAAAGTAATAAAATTATTGAGATGAGATTTCAAAGAAAAGTGAAGTAGAAAAAGAAGTAAAAGAGTCTAAGATCATAATTGAAAGTAATAAAATGAGAAAGATGAGATTTCAAAGAAAAGTGAAGTAGAAAAAGAAGTAAAAGAGTCTAAGATCATAATTGAAAGTAATAAAATTAGAGAGATGAGATTTCAAAGAAAAGTGAAGTAGAAAAAGAAGTAAAAGAGTCAAAGATCATGATTAAAAGTAATAAAATTATTGAGATGAGATTTCAAAGAAAAGTGAAGTAGAAAAAGAAGTAAAAGAGTCTAAGATCATAATTGAAAGTAATAAAATTAGAGAGATGAGATTTCAAAGAAAAGTGAAGTAGAAAAAGAAGTAAAAGAGTCTAAGATCATGATTGAAAGTAATAAAATGAGAAAGATGAGATTTCAAAGAAAGTGAAGTAAAAGAGTCTAAGATCATAATTGAAAGTAATAAAATTAGAAAGATGAGATTTCAAAGAAAAGTGAAGTAGAAAAAGAAGTAAAAGAGTCAAAGATCATAATTGAAAGTAATAAAATTAGAGAGATGAGATTTCAAAGAAAGTGAAGTAGAAAAGCAAGTAAAAGAGTCAAAGATCATAATTGAAAGTAATAAAATTATTGAGATGAGATTTCAAAGAAAAGTGAAGTAGAAAAAGAAGTAAAAGAGTCTAAGATCATAATTGAAAGTAATAAAATGAGAAAGATGAGATTTCAAAGAAAAGTGAAGTAGAAAAAGAAGTAAAAGAGTCTAAGATCATAATTGAAAGTAATAAAATGAGAAAGAAATGAGATTTCAAAGAAAAGTGAAGTAGAAAAAGAAGTAAAAGAGTCTAAGATCATAATTGAAAGTAATAAAATTAGAAAGATGAGATTTCAAAGAAAAGTGAAGTAGAAAAAGAAGTAAAAGAGTCAAAGATCATGATTAAAAGTAATAAAATTATTGAGATGAGATTTCAAAGAAAAGTGAAGTAGAAAAAGAAGTAAAAGAGTCTAAGATCATGATTGAAAGTAATAAAATGAGAAAGAAATGAGATTTCAAAGAAAGTGAAGTAAAAGAGTCTAAGATCATAATTGAAAGTAATAAAATTAGAAAGATGAGATTTCAAAGAAAAGTGAAGTAGAAAAAGAAGTAAAAGAGTCTAAGATCATGATTGAAAGTAATAAAATGAGAAAGATGAGATTTCAAAGAAAGTGAAGTAGAAAAGCAAGTAAAAGAGTCAAAGATCATAATTGAAAGTAATAAAATGAGAAAGAAATGAGATTTCAAAGAAAAGTGAAGTAGAAAAAGAAGTAAAAGAGTCTAAGATCATAATTGAAAGTAATAAAATGAGAAAGAAATGAGATTTCAAAGAAAAGTGAAGTAGAAAAAGAAGTAAAAGAGTCAAAGATCATGATTGAAAGTAATAAAATTAGAGAGATGAGATTTCAAAGAAAAGTGAAGTAGAAAAAGAAGTAAAAGAGTCTAAGATCATGATTGAAAGTAATAAAATTAGAGAGATGAGATTTCAAAGAAAAGTGAAGTAGAAAAAAAAGTAAAAGAGTCTAAGATCATAATTGAAAGTAATAAAATGAGAAAGAAATGAGATTTCAAAGAAAAGTGAAGTAGAAAAAGAAGTAAAAGAGTCTAAGATCATAATTGAAAGTAATAAAATGAGAAAGAAATGAGATTTCAAAGAAAAGTGAAGTAGAAAAAGAAGTAAAAGAGTCAAAGATCATGATTGAAAGTAATAAAATTAGAGAGATGAGATTTCAAAGAAAAGTGAAGTAGAAAAAGAAGTAAAAGAGTCTAAGATCATAATTGAAAGTAATAAAATGAGAAAGATGAGATTTCAAAGAAAAGTGAAGTAGAAAAAGAAGTAAAAGAGTCTAAGATCATGATTGAAAGTAATAAAATGAGAAAGAAATGAGATTTCAAAGAAAGTGAAGTAAAAGAGTCTAAGATCATAATTGAAAGTAATAAAATTAGAAAGATGAGATTTCAAAGAAAAGTGAAGTAGAAAAAGAAGTAAAAGAGTCAAAGATCATAATTGAAAGTAATAAAATTAGAGAGATGAGATTTCAAAGAAAGTGAAGTAGAAAAGCAAGTAAAAGAGTCAAAGATCATAATTGAAAGTAATAAAATTATAGAGATGAGATTTCAAAGAAAGTGAAGTAGAAAAAGAAGTAAAAGAGTCAAAGATCATAATTGAAAGTAATAAAATGAGAAAGAAATGAGATTTCAAAGAAAAGTGAAGTAGAAAAAGAAGTAAAAGAGTCTAAGATCATGATTAAAAGTAATAAAATTAGAGAGATGAGATTTCAAAGAAAAGTGAAGTAGAAAAAGAAGTAAAAGAGTCTAAGATCATGATTGAAAGTAATAAAATGAGAAAGATGAGATTTCAAAGAAAGTGAAGTAAAAGAGTCTAAGATCATAATTGAAAGTAATAAAATTAGAAAGATGAGATTTCAAAGAAAAGTGAAGTAGAAAAAGAAGTAAAAGAGTCAAAGATCATAATTGAAAGTA
>CAMPDV010006717.1:0-20022 GCA_946699065.1 Loxodes magnus
CTATTTTTCTTACTTTGTTAACTCACTCTGGTATTAAAATTTCGTATTCTCACTTCAAAACACTTATAAAACTATGTTTTTTTTTACTTTAAAAATTACACAACTATTTTTCATACATTGTTAACTCACTCTGGTATTAAAATTTCGTATTCTCACTTCAAAACACTTATAAAACTATGTTTTTTTTTACTTTAAAAATTACACAAATATTTTTCATACTTTGTTAACTCACTCTGGTATTAAAATTTCGTATTCTCACTTCAAAACACTTATAAAACTATGTTTTTTTTTACTTTAAAAATTACACAACTATTTTTCATACTTTGTTAACTCACTCTGGTATTAAAATTTCGTATTCTCACTTCAAAACACTTATAAAACTATGTTTTTTTTTACTTTAAAAATTACACAACATATTTTTCATACTTTGTTAACTCACTCTGGTATTAAAATTTCGTATTCTCACTTCAAAACACTTATAAAACTATGTTTTTTTTTTACTTTAAAAATTACACAAATATTTTTCATACTTTGTTAACTCAATCTGGTATTAAAATTTCGTATTCTCACTTCAAAACACTTATAAAACTATGTTTTTTTTTACTTTAAAAATTACACAACTATTTTTCATACTTTGTTAACTCACTCTGGTATTAAAATTTCGTATTCTCACTTCAAAACACTTATAAAACTATGTTTTTTTTTACTTTAAAAATTACACAAATATTTTTCATACTTTGTTAACTCACTCTGGTATTAAAATTTCGTATTCTCACTTCAAAACACTTATAAAACTATGTTTTTTTTTACTTTAAAAATTACACAAATATTTTTCATACTTTGTTAACTCAATCTGGTATTAAAATTTCGTATTCTCACTTCAAAACATATCAAAAAATATGTTTTTTTTTACTTTAAAAATTACACAAATATTTTTCATACTTTGTTAACTCACTCTGGTATTAAAATTTCGTATTCTCACTTCAAAACACTTATAAAACTATGTTTTTTTTTACTTTAAAAATTACACAAATATTTTTCATACTTTGTTAACTCACTATGGTACTAAAATTTCTTATTCTCACTTCAAAACACTTATAAAACTATGTTTTTTTTTACTTTAAAAATTACACAACTATTTTTCATACTTTGTTAACTCACTCTGGTATTAAAATTTCGTATTCTCACTTCAAAACACTTATAAAACTATGTTTTTTTTTACTTTAAAAATTACACAAATATTTTTCATACTTTGTTAACTCACTATGGTACTAAAATTTCTTATTCTCACTTCAAAACACTTATAAAACTATGTTTTTTTTTACTTTAAAAATTACACAACTATTTTTCATACTTTGTTAACTCACTCTGGTATTAAAATTTCGTATTCTCACTTCAAAACACTTATAAAACTATGTTTTTTTTTACTTTAAAAATTACACAACTATTTTTCATACTTTGTTAACTCACTCTGGTATTAAAATTTCGTATTCTCACTTCAAAACACTTATAAAACTATGTTTTTTTTTACTTTAAAAATTACACAAATATTTTTCATACTTTGTTAACTCACTCTGGTATTAAAATTTCGTATTCTCACTTCAAAACACTTATAAAACTATGTTTTTTTTTACTTTAAAAATTACACAACTATTTTTCATACTTTGTTAACTCACTCTGGTATTAAAATTTCGTATTCTCACTTCAAAACACTTATAAAACTATGTTTTTTTTTACTTTAAAAATTACACAACTATTTTTCATACATTGTTAACTCACTCTGGTATTAAAATTTCGTATTCTCACTTCAAAACACTTATAAAACTATGTTTTTTTTTACTTTAAAAATTACACAAATATTTTTCATACTTTGTTAACTCAATCTGGTATTAAAATTTCGTATTCTCACTTCAAAACACTTATAAAACTATGTTTTTTTTTACTTTAAAAATTACACAACTATTTTTCATACTTTGTTAACTCACTCTGGTATTAAAATTTCGTATTCTCACTTCAAAACACTTATAAAACTATGTTTTTTTTTACTTTAAAAATTACACAACTATTTTTCATACTTTGTTAACTCACTCTGGTATTAAAATTTCGTATTCTCACTTCAAAACACTTATAAAACTATGTTTTTTTTTACTTTAAAAATTACACAACTATTTTTCATACTTTGTTAACTCACTCTGGTATTAAAATTTCGTATTCTCACTTCAAAACACTTATAAAACTATGTTTTTTTTTACTTTAAAAATTACACAACTATTTTTCTTACTTTGTTAACTCACTCTGGTATTAAAATTTCGTATTCTCACTTCAAAACACTTATAAAACTATGTTTTTTTTTACTTTAAAAATTACACAAATATTTTTCATACTTTGTTAACTCACTCTGGTATTAAAATTTCGTATTCTCACTTCAAAACACTTATAAAACTATGTTTTTTTTTACTTTAAAAATTACACAACTATTTTTCATACTTTGTTAACTCACTCTGGTATTAAAATTTCGTATTCTCACTTCAAAACACTTATAAAACTATGTTTTTTTTTACTTTAAAAATTACACAACATATTTTTCATACTTTGTTAACTCACTCTGGTATTAAAATTTCGTATTCTCACTTCAAAACACTTATAAAACTATGTTTTTTTTTACTTTAAAAATTACACAAATATTTTTCATACTTTGTTAACTCAATCTGGTATTAAAATTTCGTATTCTCACTTCAAAACACTTATAAAACTATGTTTTTTTTTACTTTAAAAATTACACAACTATTTTTCATACTTTGTTAACTCACTCTGGTATTAAAATTTCGTATTCTCACTTCAAAACACTTATAAAACTATGTTTTTTTTTACTTTAAAAATTACACAAATATTTTTCATACTTTGTTAACTCACTCTGGTATTAAAATTTCGTATTCTCACTTCAAAACACTTATAAAACTATGTTTTTTTTTACTTTAAAAATTACACAAATATTTTTCATACTTTGTTAACTCAATCTGGTATTAAAATTTCGTATTCTCACTTCAAAACATATCAAAAAATATGTTTTTTTTTACTTTAAAAATTACACAAATATTTTTCATACTTTGTTAACTCACTCTGGTATTAAAATTTCGTATTCTCACTTCAAAACACTTATAAAACTATGTTTTTTTTTACTTTAAAAATTACACAAATATTTTTCATACTTTGTTAACTCACTCTGGTATTAAAATTTCGTATTCTCACTTCAAAACACTTATAAAACTATGTTTTTTTTTACTTTAAAAATTACACAACTATTTTTCATACTTTGTTAACTCACTCTGGTATTAAAATTTCGTATTCTCACTTCAAAACACTTATAAAACTATGTTTTTTTTTACTTTAAAAATTACACAAATATTTTTCATACTTTGTTAACTCACTATGGTACTAAAATTTCGTATTCTCACTTCAAAACACTTATAAAACTATGTTTTTTTTTACTTTAAAAATTACACAACTATTTTTCTTACTTTGTTAACTCACTCTGGTATTAAAATTTCGTATTCTCACTTCAAAACACTTATAAAACTATGCTTTTTTTTACTTTATAAATTACACAACTATTTTTCATACATTGTTAACTCACTCTGGTATTAAAATTTCGTATTCTCACTTCAAAACACTTATAAAACTATGTTTTTTTTTACTTTAAAAATTACACAAATATTTTTCATACTTTGTTAACTCACTCTGGTATTAAAATTTCGTATTCTCACTTCAAAACACTTATAAAACTATGTTTTTTTTTACTTTAAAAATTACACAACTATTTTTCATACTTTGTTAACTCACTCTGGTATTAAAATTTCGTATTCTCACTTCAAAACACTTATAAAACTATGTTTTTTTTTACTTTAAAAATTACACAACATATTTTTCATACTTTGTTAACTCACTCTGGTATTAAAATTTCGTATTCTCACTTCAAAACACTTATAAAACTATGTTTTTTTTTACTTTAAAAATTACACAAATATTTTTCATACTTTGTTAACTCAATCTGGTATTAAAATTTCGTATTCTCACTTCAAAACACTTATAAAACTATGTTTTTTTTTACTTTAAAAATTACACAACTATTTTTCATACTTTGTTAACTCACTCTGGTATTAAAATTTCGTATTCTCACTTCAAAACACTTATAAAACTATGTTTTTTTTTACTTTAAAAATTACACAAATATTTTTCATACTTTGTTAACTCACTCTGGTATTAAAATTTCGTATTCTCACTTCAAAACACTTATAAAACTATGTTTTTTTTTACTTTAAAAATTACACAAATATTTTTCATACTTTGTTAACTCAATCTGGTATTAAAATTTCGTATTCTCACTTCAAAACATATCAAAAAATATGTTTTTTTTTACTTTAAAAATTACACAAATATTTTTCATACTTTGTTAACTCACTCTGGTATTAAAATTTCGTATTCTCACTTCAAAACACTTATAAAACTATGTTTTTTTTTACTTTAAAAATTACACAACTATTTTTCATACTTTGTTAACTCACTCTGGTATTAAAATTTCGTATTCTCACTTCAAAACACTTATAAAACTATGTTTTTTTTTACTTTAAAAATTACACAACTATTTTTCTTACTTTGTTAACTCACTCTGGTATTAAAATTTCGTATTCTCACTTCAAAACACTTATAAAACTATGTTTTTTTTTACTTTAAAAATTACACAAATATTTTTCATACTTTGTTAACTCACTATGGTACTAAAATTTCTTATTCTCACTTCAAAACACTTATAAAACTATGTTTTTTTTTTACTTTAAAAATTACACAACTATTTTTCATACTTTGTTAACTCACTCTGGTATTAAAATTTCGTATTCTCACTTCAAAACACTTATAAAACTATGTTTTTTTTTACTTTAAAAATTACACAAATATTTTTCATACTTTGTTAACTCACTCTGGTATTAAAATTTCGTATTCTCACTTCAAAACACTTATAAAACTATGTTTTTTTTTACTTTAAAAATTACACAACTATTTTTCATACTTTGTTAACTCACTCTGGTATTAAAATTTCGTATTCTCACTTCAAAACACTTATAAAACTATGTTTTTTTTTACTTTAAAAATTACACAACTATTTTTCATACTTTGTTAACTCACTCTGGTATTAAAATTTCGTATTCTCACTTCAAAACACTTATAAAACTATGTTTTTTTTTACTTTAAAAATTACACAAATATTTTTCATACTTTGTTAACTCACTATGGTACTAAAATTTCTTATTCTCACTTCAAAACACTTATAAAACTATGTTTTTTTTTACTTTAAAAATTACACAACTATTTTTCATACTTTGTTAACTCACTATGGTACTAAAATTTCTTATTCTCACTTCAAAACACTTATAAAACTATGTTTTTTTTTACTTTAAAAATTACACAAATATTTTTCATACTTTGTTAACTCACTCTGGTATTAAAATTTCGTATTCTCACTTCAAAACACTTATAAAACTATGTTTTTTTTTACTTTAAAAATTACACAACTATTTTTCATACTTTGTTAACTCACTCTGGTATTAAAATTTCGTATTCTCACTTCAAAACACTTATAAAACTATGTTTTTTTTTACTTTAAAAATTACACAAATATTTTTCATACTTTGTTAACTCACTCTGGTATTAAAATTTCGTATTCTCACTTCAAAAAACTTATAAAACTATGTTTTTTTTTACTTTAAAAATTACACAACTATTTTTCATACTTTGTTAACTCACTATGGTACTAAAATTTCGTATTCTCACTTCAAAACACTTATAAAACTATGTTTTTTTTTACTTTAAAAATTACACAACTATTTTTCATACTTTGTTAACTCACTCTGGTATTAAAATTTCGTATTCTCACTTCAAAACACTTATAAAACTATGTTTTTTTTTACTTTAAAAATTACACAACTATTTTTCATACTTTGTTAACTCACTCTGGTATTAAAATTTCGTATTCTCACTTCAAAACACTTATAAAACTATGTTTTTTTTTACTTTAAAAATTACACAAATATTTTTCATACTTTGTTAACTCACTATGGTACTAAAATTTCTTATTCTCACTTCAAAACACTTATAAAACTATGTTTTTTTTTACTTTAAAAATTACACAACTATTTTTCATACTTTGTTAACTCACTATGGTACTAAAATTTCTTATTCTCACTTCAAAACACTTATAAAACTATGTTTTTTTTTACTTTAAAAATTACACAAATATTTTTCATACTTTGTTAACTCACTCTGGTATTAAAATTTCGTATTCTCACTTCAAAACACTTATAAAACTATGTTTTTTTTTACTTTAAAAATTACACAACTATTTTTCATACTTTGTTAACTCACTATGGTACTAAAATTTCTTATTCTCACTTCAAAACACTTATAAAACTATGTTTTTTTTTACTTTAAAAATTACACAAATATTTTTCATACTTTGTTAACTCACTATGGTACTAAAATTTCTTATTCTCACTTCAAAACACTTATAAAACTATGTTTTTTTTTACTTTAAAAATTACACAAATATTTTTCATACTTTGTTAACTCACTATGGTACTAAAATTTCTTATTCTCACTTCAAAACATATCAAAAACTATGTTTTTTTTTACTTTAAAAATTACACAAATATTTTTCATACTTTGTTAACTCACTCTGGTATTAAAATTTCGTATTCTCACTTCAAAACACTTATAAAACTATGTTTTTTTTTACTTTAAAAATTACACAAATATTTTTCATACTTTGTTAACTCACTCTGGTATTAAAATTTCGTATTCTCACTTCAAAACACTTATAAAACTATGTTTTTTTTTACTTTAAAAATTACACAACTATTTTTCATACTTTGTTAACTCACTCTGGTATTAAAATTTCGTATTCTCACTTCAAAACACTTATAAAACTATGTTTTTTTTTACTTTAAAAATTACACAACATATTTTTCATACTTTGTTAACTCACTCTGGTACTAAAATTTCTTATTCTCACTTCAAAACATATCAAAAACTATGTTTTTTTTTACTTTAAAAATTACACAAATATTTTTCATACTTTGTTAACTCACTCTGGTATTAAAATTTCGTATTCTCACTTCAAAACACTTATAAAACTATGTTTTTTTTTACTTTAAAAATTACACAAATATTTTTCATACTTTGTTAACTCACTCTGGTATTAAAATTTCGTATTCTCACTTCAAAACACTTATAAAACTATGTTTTTTTTTACTTTAAAAATTACACAACTATTTTTCATACTTTGTTAACTCACTCTGGTATTAAAATTTCGTATTCTCACTTCAAAACACTTATAAAACTATGTTTTTTTTTACTTTAAAAATTACACAACTATTTTTCATACTTTGTTAACTCACTCTGGTATTAAAATTTCGTATTCTCACTTCAAAACACTTATAAAACTATGTTTTTTTTTACTTTAAAAATTACACAAATATTTTTCATACTTTGTTAACTCACTCTGGTATTAAAATTTCGTATTCTCACTTCAAAACACTTATAAAACTATGCTTTTTTTTACTCTATAAATTACACTACTTTTTTTCATACATTGTTAACTCACTCTGGTATTAAAATTTCGTATTCTCACTTCAAAACACTTATAAAACTATGCTTTTTTTTACTTTATAAATTACACTACTTTTTTTCATACATTGTTAACTCACTCTGGTATTAAAATTTCGTATTCTCACTTCAAAACACTTATAAAACTATGCTTTTTTTTACTTTATAAATTACACTACTTTTTTTCATACATTGTTAACTCACTCTGGTATTAAAATTTCGTATTCTCACTTCAAAACACTTATAAAACTATGCTTTTTTTTACTTTATAAATTACACTACTTTTTTTCATACATTGTTAACTCACTCTGGTATTAAAATTTCGTATTCTCACTTCAAAAAATATCAAAAACTATGCTTTTTTTTACTTTATAAATTACACTACTTTTTTTCATACATTGTTAACTCACTCTGGTATTAAAATTTCGTATTCTCACTTCAAAACACTTATAAAACTATGCTTTTTTTTACTTTATAAATTACACTACTTTTTTTCATACATTGTTAACTCACTCTGGTATTAAAATTTCGTATTCTCACTTCAAAACACTTATAAAACTATGCTTTTTTTTACTTTATAAATTACACTACTTTTTTTCATACATTGTTAACTCACTCTGGTATTAAAATTTCGTATTCTCACTTCAAAACACTTATAAAACTATGCTTTTTTTTACTTTATAAATTACACTACTTTTTTTCATACATTGTTAACTCACTCTGGTATTAAAATTTCGTATTCTCACTTCAAAACACTTATAAAACTATGCTTTTTTTTACTTTATAAATTACACAACTATTTTTCATACATTGTTAACTCACTCTGGTATTAAAATTTCGTATTCTCACTTCAAAACACTTATAAAACTATGCTTTTTTTTACTCTATAAATTACACTACTTTTTTTCATACATTGTTAACTCACTCTGGTATTAAAATTTCGTATTCTCACTTCAAAACACTTATAAAACTATGCTTTTTTTTACTTTATAAATTACACTACTTTTTTTCATACATTGTTAACTCACTCTGGTATTAAAATTTCGTATTCTCACTTCAAAACACTTATAAAACTATGCTTTTTTTTACTTTATAAATTACACTACTTTTTTTCATACATTGTTAACTCACTCTGGTATTAAAATTTCGTATTCTCACTTCAAAACACTTATAAAACTATGCTTTTTTTTACTTTATAAATTACACTACTTTTTTTCATACATTGTTAACTCACTCTGGTATTAAAATTTCGTATTCTCACTTCAAAACACTTATAAAACTATGCTTTTTTTTACTTTATAAATTACACTACTTTTTTTCATACATTGTTAACTCACTCTGGTATTAAAATTTCGTATTCTCACTTCAAAACACTTATAAAACTATGCTTTTTTTTACTTTATAAATTACACTACTTTTTTTCATACATTGTTAACTCACTCTGGTATTAAAATTTCGTATTCTCACTTCAAAACACTTATAAAACTATGCTTTTTTTTACTTTATAAATTACACTACTTTTTTTCATACATTGTTAACTCACTCTGGTATTAAAATTTCGTATTCTCACTTCAAAACACTTATAAAACTATGCTTTTTTTTACTTTATAAATTACACTACTTTTTTTCATACATTGTTAACTCACTCTGGTATTAAAATTTCGTATTCTCACTTCAAAACACTTATAAAACTATGCTTTTTTTTACTTTATAAATTACACTACTTTTTTTCATACATTGTTAACTCACTCTGGTATTAAAATTTCGTATTCTCACTTCAAAACACTTATAAAACTATGCTTTTTTTTACTTTATAAATTACACTACTTTTTTTCATACATTGTTAACTCACTCTGGTATTAAAATTTCGTATTCTCACTTCAAAACACTTATAAAACTATGCTTTTTTTTACTTTATAAATTACACTACTTTTTTTCATACATTGTTAACTCACTCTGGTATTAAAATTTCGTATTCTCACTTCAAAAAATATCAAAAACTATGCTTTTTTTTACTTTATAAATTACACTACTTTTTTTCATACATTGTTAACTCACTCTGGTATTAAAATTTCGTATTCTCACTTCAAAACACTTATAAAACTATGCTTTTTTTTACTTTATAAATTACACTACTTTTTTTCATACATTGTTAACTCACTCTGGTATTAAAATTTCGTATTCTCACTTCAAAACACTTATAAAACTATGCTTTTTTTTACTTTATAAATTACACTACTTTTTTTCATACATTGTTAACTCACTCTGGTATTAAAATTTCGTATTCTCACTTCAAAACACTTATAAAACTATGCTTTTTTTTACTTTATAAATTACACTACTTTTTTTCATACATTGTTAACTCACTCTGGTATTAAAATTTCGTATTCTCACTTCAAAACACTTATAAAACTATGCTTTTTTTTACTTTATAAATTACACTACTTTTTTTCATACATTGTTAACTCACTCTGGTATTAAAATTTCGTATTCTCACTTCAAAACACTTATAAAACTATGCTTTTTTTTACTTTATAAATTACACTACTTTTTTTCATACATTGTTAACTCACTCTGGTATTAAAATTTCGTATTCTCACTTCAAAAAATATCAAAAACTATGCTTTTTTTTACTCTATAAATTACACTACTTTTTTTCATACATTGTTAACTCACTCTGGTATTAAAATTTCGTATTCTCACTTCAAAACACTTATAAAACTATGCTTTTTTTTACTCTATAAATTACACTACTTTTTTTCATACATTGTTAACTCACTCTGGTATTAAAATTTCGTATTCTCACTTCAAAACACTTATAAAACTATGCTTTTTTTTACTTTATAAATTACACTACTTTTTTTCATACATTGTTAACTCACTCTGGTATTAAAATTTCGTATTCTCACTTCAAAACACTTATAAAACTATGCTTTTTTTTACTTTATAAATTACACTACTTTTTTTCATACATTGTTAACTCACTCTGGTATTAAAATTTCGTATTCTCACTTCAAAACACTTATAAAACTATGCTTTTTTTTACTTTATAAATTACACTACTTTTTTTCATACATTGTTAACTCACTCTGGTATTAAAATTTCGTATTCTCACTTCAAAACACTTATAAAACTATGCTTTTTTTTACTTTATAAATTACACTACTTTTTTTCATACATTGTTAACTCACTCTGGTATTAAAATTTCGTATTCTCACTTCAAAACACTTATAAAACTATGCTTTTTTTTACTTTATAAATTACACTACTTTTTTTCATACATTGTTAACTCACTCTGGTATTAAAATTTCGTATTCTCACTTCAAAACACTTATAAAACTATGCTTTTTTTTACTTTATAAATTACACTACTTTTTTTCATACATTGTTAACTCACTCTGGTATTAAAATTTCGTATTCTCACTTCAAAACACTTATAAAACTATGCTTTTTTTTACTTTATAAATTACACTACTTTTTTTCATACATTGTTAACTCACTCTGGTATTAAAATTTCGTATTCTCACTTCAAAACACTTATAAAACTATGCTTTTTTTTACTTTATAAATTACACTACTTTTTTTCATACATTGTTAACTCACTCTGGTATTAAAATTTCGTATTCTCACTTCAAAACACTTATAAAACTATGCTTTTTTTTACTTTATAAATTACACTACTTTTTTTCATACATTGTTAACTCACTCTGGTATTAAAATTTCGTATTCTCACTTCAAAAAATATCAAAAACTATGCTTTTTTTTACTTTATAAATTACACTACTTTTTTTCATACATTGTTAACTCACTCTGGTATTAAAATTTCGTATTCTCACTTCAAAACACTTATAAAACTATGCTTTTTTTTACTTTATAAATTACACTACTTTTTTTCATACATTGTTAACTCACTCTGGTATTAAAATTTCGTATTCTCACTTCAAAACACTTATAAAACTATGCTTTTTTTTACTTTATAAATTACACTACTTTTTTTCATACATTGTTAACTCACTCTGGTATTAAAATTTCGTATTCTCACTTCAAAACACTTATAAAACTATGCTTTTTTTTACTTTATAAATTACACTACTTTTTTTCATACATTGTTAACTCACTCTGGTATTAAAATTTCGTATTCTCACTTCAAAACACTTATAAAACTATGCTTTTTTTTACTTTATAAATTACACTACTTTTTTTCATACATTGTTAACTCACTCTGGTATTAAAATTTCGTATTCTCACTTCAAAACACTTATAAAACTATGCTTTTTTTTACTTTATAAATTACACTACTTTTTTTCATACATTGTTAACTCACTCTGGTATTAAAATTTCGTATTCTCACTTCAAAACACTTATAAAACTATGCTTTTTTTTACTTTATAAATTACACTACTTTTTTTCATACATTGTTAACTCACTCTGGTATTAAAATTTCGTATTCTCACTTCAAAACACTTATAAAACTATGCTTTTTTTTACTCTATAAATTACACTACTTTTTTTCATACATTGTTAACTCACTCTGGTATTAAAATTTCGTATTCTCACTTCAAAACACTTATAAAACTATGCTTTTTTTTACTCTATAAATTACACTACTTTTTTTCATACATTGTTAACTCACTCTGGTATTAAAATTTCGTATTCTCACTTCAAAACACTTATAAAACTATGCTTTTTTTTACTTTATAAATTACACTACTTTTTTTCATACATTGTTAACTCACTCTGGTATTAAAATTTCGTATTCTCACTTCAAAACACTTATAAAACTATGCTTTTTTTTACTTTATAAATTACACTACTTTTTTTCATACATTGTTAACTCACTCTGGTATTAAAATTTCGTATTCTCACTTCAAAACACTTATAAAACTATGCTTTTTTTTACTTTATAAATTACACTACTTTTTTTCATACATTGTTAACTCACTCTGGTATTAAAATTTCGTATTCTCACTTCAAAACACTTATAAAACTATGCTTTTTTTTACTTTATAAATTACACTACTTTTTTTCATACATTGTTAACTCACTCTGGTATTAAAATTTCGTATTCTCACTTCAAAACACTTATAAAACTATGTTTTTTTTTACTTTATAAATTACACTACTTTTTTTCATACATTGTTAACTCACTCTGGTATTAAAATTTCGTATTCTCACTTCAAAACACTTATAAAACTATGCTTTTTTTTACTTTATAAATTACACTACTTTTTTTCATACATTGTTAACTCACTCTGGTATTAAAATTTCGTATTCTCACTTCAAAACACTTATAAAACTATGCTTTTTTTTACTTTATAAATTACACTACTTTTTTTCATACATTGTTAACTCACTCTGGTATTAAAATTTCGTATTCTCACTTCAAAACACTTATAAAACTATGCTTTTTTTTACTTTATAAATTACACTACTTTTTTTCATACATTGTTAACTCACTCTGGTATTAAAATTTCGTATTCTCACTTCAAAACACTTATAAAACTATGCTTTTTTTTACTTTATAAATTACACTACTTTTTTTCATACATTGTTAACTCACTCTGGTATTAAAATTTCGTATTCTCACTTCAAAACACTTATAAAACTATGCTTTTTTTTACTTTATAAATTACACTACTTTTTTTCATACATTGTTAACTCACTCTGGTATTAAAATTTCGTATTCTCACTTCAAAACACTTATAAAACTATGCTTTTTTTTACTCTATAAATTACACTACTTTTTTTCATACATTGTTAACTCACTCTGGTATTAAAATTTCGTATTCTCACTTCAAAACACTTATAAAACTATGCTTTTTTTTACTTTATAAATTACACTACTTTTTTTCATACATTGTTAACTCACTCTGGTATTAAAATTTCGTATTCTCACTTCAAAACACTTATAAAACTATGCTTTTTTTTACTTTATAAATTACACTACTTTTTTTCATACATTGTTAACTCACTCTGGTATTAAAATTTCGTATTCTCACTTCAAAACACTTATAAAACTATGCTTTTTTTTACTTTATAAATTACACTACTTTTTTTCATACATTGTTAACTCACTCTGGTATTAAAATTTCGTATTCTCACTTCAAAACACTTATAAAACTATGCTTTTTTTTACTTTATAAATTACACTACTTTTTTTCATACATTGTTAACTCACTCTGGTATTAAAATTTCGTATTCTCACTTCAAAAAATATCAAAAACTATGCTTTTTTTTACTCTATAAATTACACTACTTTTTTTCATACATTGTTAACTCACTCTGGTATTAAAATTTCGTATTCTCACTTCAAAACACTTATAAAACTATGCTTTTTTTTACTTTATAAATTACACTACTTTTTTTCATACATTGTTAACTCACTCTGGTATTAAAATTTCGTATTCTCACTTCAAAACACTTATAAAACTATGCTTTTTTTTACTTTATAAATTACACTACTTTTTTTCATACATTGTTAACTCACTCTGGTATTAAAATTTCGTATTCTCACTTCAAAAAATATCAAAAACTATGCTTTTTTTTACTTTATAAATTACACTACTTTTTTTCATACATTGTTAACTCACTCTGGTATTAAAATTTCGTATTCTCACTTCAAAACACTTATAAAACTATGCTTTTTTTTACTTTATAAATTACACTACTTTTTTTCATACATTGTTAACTCACTCTGGTATTAAAATTTCGTATTCTCACTTCAAAACACTTATAAAACTATGCTTTTTTTTACTCTATAAATTACACTACTTTTTTTCATACATTGTTAACTCACTCTGGTATTAAAATTTCGTATTCTCACTTCAAAACACTTATAAAACTATGCTTTTTTTTACTTTATAAATTACACTACTTTTTTTCATACATTGTTAACTCACTCTGGTATTAAAATTTCGTATTCTCACTTCAAAACACTTATAAAACTATGCTTTTTTTTACTTTATAAATTACACTACTTTTTTTCATACATTGTTAACTCACTCTGGTATTAAAATTTCGTATTCTCACTTCAAAACACTTATAAAACTATGCTTTTTTTTACTTTATAAATTACACTACTTTTTTTCATACATTGTTAACTCACTCTGGTATTAAAATTTCGTATTCTCACTTCAAAACACTTATAAAACTATGCTTTTTTTTACTTTATAAATTACACTACTTTTTTTCATACATTGTTAACTCACTCTGGTATTAAAATTTCGTATTCTCACTTCAAAACACTTATAAAACTATGCTTTTTTTTACTTTATAAATTACACTACTTTTTTTCATACATTGTTAACTCACTCTGGTATTAAAATTTCGTATTCTCACTTCAAAACACTTATAAAACTATGCTTTTTTTTACTTTATAAATTACACTACTTTTTTTCATACATTGTTAACTCACTCTGGTATTAAAATTTCGTATTCTCACTTCAAAACACTTATAAAACTATGCTTTTTTTTACTTTATAAATTACACTACTTTTTTTCATACATTGTTAACTCACTCTGGTATTAAAATTTCGTATTCTCACTTCAAAACACTTATAAAACTATGCTTTTTTTTACTTTATAAATTACACTACTTTTTTTCATACATTGTT
This sequence comes from Loxodes magnus, assembly GCA_946699065.1. Lineage (NCBI taxonomy): Eukaryota > Ciliophora > Karyorelictea > Loxodida > Loxodidae > Loxodes > Loxodes magnus. The sequence goes on from CAMPDV010006717.1 coordinate 15,270, forward strand.
AACTCACTCTGGTATTAAAATTTCGTATTCTCACTTCAAAACACTTATAAAACTATGCTTTTTTTTACTCTATAAATTACACTACTTTTTTTCATACATTGTTAACTCACTCTGGTATTAAAATTTCGTATTCTCACTTCAAAACACTTATAAAACTATGCTTTTTTTTACTTTATAAATTACACTACTTTTTTTCATACATTGTTAACTCACTCTGGTATTAAAATTTCGTATTCTCACTTCAAAACACTTATAAAACTATGCTTTTTTTTACTTTATAAATTACACTACTTTTTTTCATACATTGTTAACTCACTCTGGTATTAAAATTTCGTATTCTCACTTCAAAACACTTATAAAACTATGCTTTTTTTTACTTTATAAATTACACTACTTTTTTTCATACATTGTTAACTCACTCTGGTATTAAAATTTCGTATTCTCACTTCAAAACACTTGTAAAACTATGCTTTTTTTTACTTTATAAATTACACTACTTTTTTTCATACATTGTTAACTCACTCTGGTATTAAAATTTCGTATTCTCACTTCAAAACACTTATAAAACTATGCTTTTTTTTACTTTATAAATTACACTACTTTTTTTCATACATTGTTAACTCACTCTGGTATTAAAATTTCGTATTCTCACTTCAAAAAATATCAAAAACTATGCTTTTTTTTACTTTATAAATTACACTACTTTTTTTCATACATTGTTAACTCACTCTGGTATTAAAATTTCGTATTCTCACTTCAAAACACTTATAAAACTATGCTTTTTTTTACTTTATAAATTACACTACTTTTTTTCATACATTGTTAACTCACTCTGGTATTAAAATTTCGTATTCTCACTTCAAAACACTTATAAAACTATGCTTTTTTTTACTTTATAAATTACACTACTTTTTTTCATACATTGTTAACTCACTCTGGTATTAAAATTTCGTATTCTCACTTCAAAACACTTATAAAACTATGCTTTTTTTTACTTTATAAATTACACTACTTTTTTTCATACATTGTTAACTCACTCTGGTATTAAAATTTCGTATTCTCACTTCAAAACACTTATAAAACTATGCTTTTTTTTACTTTATAAATTACACTACTTTTTTTCATACATTGTTAACTCACTCTGGTATTAAAATTTCGTATTCTCACTTCAAAACACTTATAAAACTATGCTTTTTTTTACTTTATAAATTACACTACTTTTTTTCATACATTGTTAACTCACTCTGGTATTAAAATTTCGTATTCTCACTTCAAAAAATATCAAAAACTATGCTTTTTTTTACTCTATAAATTACACTACTTTTTTTCATACATTGTTAACTCACTCTGGTATTAAAATTTCGTATTCTCACTTCAAAACACTTATAAAACTATGCTTTTTTTTACTCTATAAATTACACTACTTTTTTTCATACATTGTTAACTCACTCTGGTATTAAAATTTCGTATTCTCACTTCAAAACACTTATAAAACTATGCTTTTTTTTACTTTATAAATTACACTACTTTTTTTCATACATTGTTAACTCACTCTGGTATTAAAATTTCGTATTCTCACTTCAAAACACTTATAAAACTATGCTTTTTTTTACTTTATAAATTACACTACTTTTTTTCATACATTGTTAACTCACTCTGGTATTAAAATTTCGTATTCTCACTTCAAAACACTTATAAAACTATGCTTTTTTTTACTTTATAAATTACACTACTTTTTTTCATACATTGTTAACTCACTCTGGTATTAAAATTTCGTATTCTCACTTCAAAACACTTATAAAACTATGCTTTTTTTTACTTTATAAATTACACTACTTTTTTTCATACATTGTTAACTCACTCTGGTATTAAAATTTCGTATTCTCACTTCAAAACACTTATAAAACTATGCTTTTTTTTACTTTATAAATTACACTACTTTTTTTCATACATTGTTAACTCACTCTGGTATTAAAATTTCGTATTCTCACTTCAAAACACTTATAAAACTATGTTTTTTTTTACTTTATAAATTACACTACTTTTTTTCATACATTGTTAACTCACTCTGGTATTAAAATTTCGTATTCTCACTTCAAAACACTTATAAAACTATGCTTTTTTTTACTTTATAAATTACACTACTTTTTTTCATACATTGTTAACTCACTCTGGTATTAAAATTTCGTATTCTCACTTCAAAACACTTATAAAACTATGCTTTTTTTTACTTTATAAATTACACTACTTTTTTTCATACATTGTTAACTCACTCTGGTATTAAAATTTCGTATTCTCACTTCAAAACACTTATAAAACTATGCTTTTTTTTACTTTATAAATTACACTACTTTTTTTCATACATTGTTAACTCACTCTGGTATTAAAATTTCGTATTCTCACTTCAAAACACTTATAAAACTATGCTTTTTTTTACTTTATAAATTACACTACTTTTTTTCATACATTGTTAACTCACTCTGGTATTAAAATTTCGTATTCTCACTTCAAAACACTTATAAAACTATGCTTTTTTTTACTTTATAAATTACACTACTTTTTTTCATACATTGTTAACTCACTCTGGTATTAAAATTTCGTATTCTCACTTCAAAACACTTATAAAACTATGCTTTTTTTTACTCTATAAATTACACTACTTTTTTTCATACATTGTTAACTCACTCTGGTATTAAAATTTCGTATTCTCACTTCAAAACACTTATAAAACTATGCTTTTTTTTACTTTATAAATTACACTACTTTTTTTCATACATTGTTAACTCACTCTGGTATTAAAATTTCGTATTCTCACTTCAAAACACTTATAAAACTATGCTTTTTTTTACTTTATAAATTACACTACTTTTTTTCATACATTGTTAACTCACTCTGGTATTAAAATTTCGTATTCTCACTTCAAAACACTTATAAAACTATGCTTTTTTTTACTTTATAAATTACACTACTTTTTTTCATACATTGTTAACTCACTCTGGTATTAAAATTTCGTATTCTCACTTCAAAACACTTATAAAACTATGTTTTTTTTTACTTTATAAATTACACTACTTTTTTTCATACATTGTTAACTCACTCTGGTATTAAAATTTCGTATTCTCACTTCAAAAAATATCAAAAACTATGCTTTTTTTTACTCTATAAATTACACTACTTTTTTTCATACATTGTTAACTCACTCTGGTATTAAAATTTCGTATTCTCACTTCAAAACACTTATAAAACTATGCTTTTTTTTACTTTATAAATTACACTACTTTTTTTCATACATTGTTAACTCACTCTGGTATTAAAATTTCGTATTCTCACTTCAAAACACTTATAAAACTATGCTTTTTTTTACTTTATAAATTACACTACTTTTTTTCATACATTGTTAACTCACTCTGGTATTAAAATTTCGTATTCTCACTTCAAAACACTTATAAAACTATGCTTTTTTTTACTTTATAAATTACACTACTTTTTTTCATACATTGTTAACTCACTCTGGTATTAAAATTTCGTATTCTCACTTCAAAACACTTATAAAACTATGCTTTTTTTTACTTTATAAATTACACTACTTTTTTTCATACATTGTTAACTCACTCTGGTATTAAAATTTCGTATTCTCACTTCAAAACACTTATAAAACTATGCTTTTTTTTACTCTATAAATTACACTACTTTTTTTCATACATTGTTAACTCACTCTGGTATTAAAATTTCGTATTCTCACTTCAAAACACTTATAAAACTATGCTTTTTTTTACTTTATAAATTACACTACTTTTTTTCATACATTGTTAACTCACTCTGGTATTAAAATTTCGTATTCTCACTTCAAAACACTTATAAAACTATGCTTTTTTTTACTTTATAAATTACACTACTTTTTTTCATACATTGTTAACTCACTCTGGTATTAAAATTTCGTATTCTCACTTCAAAACACTTATAAAACTATGCTTTTTTTTTACTTTATAAATTACACTACTTTTTTTCATACATTGTTAACTCACTCTGGTATTAAAATTTCGTATTCTCACTTCAAAACACTTATAAAACTATGCTTTTTTTTACTTTATAAATTACACTACTTTTTTTCATACATTGTTAACTCACTCTGGTATTAAAATTTCGTATTCTCACTTCAAAAAATATCAAAAACTATGCTTTTTTTTACTCTATAAATTACACTACTTTTTTTCATACATTGTTAACTCACTCTGGTATTAAAATTTCGTATTCTCACTTCAAAACACTTATAAAACTATGCTTTTTTTTACTTTATAAATTACACTACTTTTTTTCATACATTGTTAACTCACTCTGGTATTAAAATTTCGTATTCTCACTTCAAAACACTTATAAAACTATGCTTTTTTTTACTTTATAAATTACACTACTTTTTTTCATACATTGTTAACTCACTCTGGTATTAAAATTTCGTATTCTCACTTCAAAAAATATCAAAAACTATGCTTTTTTTTTACTTTATAAATTACACTACTTTTTTTCATACATTGTTAACTCACTCTGGTATTAAAATTTCGTATTCTCACTTCAAAACACTTATAAAACTATGCTTTTTTTTACTTTATAAATTACACTACTTTTTTTCATACATTGTTAACTCACTCTGGTATTAAAATTTCGTATTCTCACTTCAAAACACTTATAAAACTATGCTTTTTTTTACTCTATAAATTACACTACTTTTTTTCATACATTGTTAACTCACTCTGGT
>CAMPDV010006718.1:0-16630 GCA_946699065.1 Loxodes magnus
TGAAGCTTTGATAAGAAAAGAGTAGTTAGTTTTAAAAGTAAAGTGAAGAAGAAAAGTAAGAAAAGAAGAGTAATTTCAGTTTTTAAGTGTTGAAGCTTTGATAAGAAAAGAGTAGTTAGTTTTAAAAGTAAAGTGAAGAAGAAAAGTAAGAATAGAAGAGTAGATTCAGTTTTTAAGTGTTGAAGCTTTGATAAGAAAAGAGTAGTTAGTTTTAAAAGTAAAGTGAAGAAGAAAAGTAAGAAAAGAAGAGTAGATTTCAGTTTTTAAGTGTTGAAGCTTTGATAAGAAAAGAGTAGTTAGTTTTAAAAGTAAAGTGAAGAAGAAAAGTAAGAAAAGAAGAGTGATTTCAGTTTCTAAGTGTTGAAGCTTTGATAAGAAAAGAGTAGTTAGTTTTAAAAGTAAAGTGAAGAAGAAAAGTAAGAAAAGAAGAGTGAATTCAGTTTTTAAGTGTTGAAGCTTTGATACTAAAAGAGTAGTTAGTTTTAAAAGTAAAGTGAAGAAGAAAAGTAAGAAATGAAGAGTAGATTCAGTTTCTAAGTGTTGAAGCTTTGATAAGAAAAGAGTAGTTAGTTTTAAAAGTAAAGTGAAGAAGAAAAGTAAGAAAAGAAGAGTAATTTCAGTTTCTAAGTGTTGAAGCTTTGATAAGAAAAGAGTAGTTAGTTTTAAAAGTAAAGTGAAGAAGAAAAGTAAGAAAAGAAGAGTAGATTTCAGTTTTTAAGTGTTGAAGCTTTGATAAGAAAAGAGTAGTTAGTTTTAAAAGTAAAGTGAAGAAGAAAAGTAAGAAAAGAAGAGTAATTCAGTTTCTAAGTGTTGAAGCTTTGATAAGAAAAGAGTAGTTAGTAGTAAAGTAGTTTTAAAAGTAAAGTGAAGAAGAAAAGTAAGAAAAGAAGAGTAATTCAGTTTCTAAGTGTTGAAGCTGATAAGAAAAGAGTAGTTAGTGTTGAAGCTTTGATAAGAAAAGAGTAGTTAGTTTTAAAAGTAAAGTGAAGAAGAAAAGTAAGAAAAGAAGAGTAGATTTCAGTTTCTAAGTGTTGAAGCTTTGATAAGAAAAGAGTAGTTAGTTTTAAAAGTAAAGTGAAGAAGAAAAGTAAGAAAAGAAGAGTAATTCAGTTTCTAAGTGTTGAAGCTTTGATAAGAAAAGAGTAGTTAGTTTTAAAAGTAAAGTGAAGAAGAAAAGTAAGAAAAGAAGAGTAGATTCAGTTTTTAAGTGTTGAAGCTTTGATAAGAAAAGATAGTTAGTTTTAAAAGTAAAGTGAAGAAGAAAAGTAAGAAAAGAAGAGTAATTTCAGTTTTTAAGTGTTGAAGCTTTGATAAGAAAAGAGTAGTTAGTTTTAAAAGTAAAGTGAAGAAGAAAAGTAAGAAAAGAAGAGTAATTTCAGTTTTTAAGTGTTGAAGCTTTGATAAGAAAAGAGTAGTTAGTTTTAAAAGTAAAGTGAAGAAGAAAAGTAAGAAAAGAAGAGTAATTTCAGTTTTTAAGTGTTGAAGCTTTGATAAGAAAAGATAGTTAGTTTTAAAAGTAAAGTGAAGAAGAAAAGTAAGAAAAGAAGAGTAATTCAGTTTCTAAGTGTTGAAGCTTTGATAAGAAAAGAGTAGTTAGTTTTAAAAGTAAAGTGAAGAAGAAAAGTAAGAAAAGAAGAGTAGATTCTGTTTCTAAGTGTTGAAGCTTTGATAAGAAAAGAGTAGTTAGTTTTAAAAGTAAAGTGAAGAAGAAAAGTAAGAAAAGAAGAGTAATTCAGTTTCTAAGTGTTGAAGCTTTGATAAGAAAAGAGTAGTTAGTTTTAAAAGTAAAGTGAAGAAGAAAAGTAAGAAAAGAAGAGTAGATTCAGTTTTTAAGTGTTGAAGCTTTGATAAGAAAAGAGTAGTTAGTTTTAAAAGTAAAGTGAAGAAGAAAAGTAAGAAAAGAAGAGTAATTTCAGTTTTTAAGTGTTGAAGCTTTGATAAGAAAAGAGTAGTTAGTTTTAAAAGTAAAGTGAAGAAGAAAAGTAAGAAAAGAAGAGTAGATTCTGTTTCTAAGTGTTGAAGCTTTGATAAGAAAAGAGTAGTTAGTTTTAAAAGTAAAGTGAAGAAGAAAAGTAAAAAAGAAGAGTAATTTCTGTTTCTAAGTGTTGAAGCTTTGATAAGAAAAGAGTAGTTAGTTTTAAAAGTAAAGTGAAGAAGAAAAGTAAGAAAAGAAGAGTAGATTCAGTTTCTAAGTGTTGAAGCTTTGATAAGAAAAGAGTAGTTAGTTTTAAAAGTAAAGTGAAGAAGAAAAGTAAGAAAAGAAGAGTAATTTCAGTTTTTAAGTGTTGAAGCTTTGATAAGAAAAGAGTAGTTAGTTTTAAAAGTAAAGTGAAGAAGAAAAGTAAGAAAAGAAGAGTAATTCAGTTTTTAAGTGTTGAAGCTTTGATACTAAAAGAGTAGTTAGTTTTAAAAGTAAAGTGAAGAAGAAAAGTAAGAAAAGAAGAGTAGATTTTGTTTCTAAGTGTTGAAGCTTTGATAAGAAAAGAGTAGTTAGTTTTAAAAGTAAAGTGAAGAAGAAAAGTAAGAAAAGAAGAGTAATTCAGTTTCTAAGTGTTGAAGCTTTGATAAGAAAAGAGTAGTTAGTTTTAAAAGTAAAGTGAAGAAGAAAAGTAAGAAAAGAAGAGTAGATTCAGTTTTTAAGTGTTGAAGCTTTGATAAGAAAAGATAGTTAGTTTTAAAAGTAAAGTGAAGAAGAAAAGTAAGAAAAGAAGAGTAATTTCAGTTTTTAAGTGTTGAAGCTTTGATAAGAAAAGAGTAGTTAGTTTTAAAAGTAAAGTGAAGAAGAAAAGTAAGAAAAGAAGAGTAATTTCAGTTTTTAAGTGTTGAAGCTTTGATAAGAAAAGAGTAGTTAGTTTTAAAAGTAAAGTGAAGAAGAAAAGTAAGAAAAGAAGAGTAATTTCAGTTTTTAAGTGTTGAAGCTTTGATAAGAAAAGAGTAGTTAGTTTTAAAAGTAAAGTGAAGAAGAAAAGTAAGAAAAGAAGAGTAGATTCAGTTTTTAAGTGTTGAAGCTTTGATAAGAAAAGATAGTTAGTTTTAAAAGTAAAGTGAAGAAGAAAAGTAAGAAAAGAAGAGTAATTCAGTTTCTAAGTGTTGAAGCTTTGATAAGAAAAGAGTAGTTAGTTTTAAAAGTAAAGTGAAGAAGAAAAGTAAGAAAAGAAGAGTAGATTCAGTTTTTAAGTGTTGAAGCTTTGATAAGAAAAGAGTAGTTAGTTTTAAAAGTAAAGTGAAGAAGAAAAGTAAGAAAAGAAGAGTAATTCAGTTTCTAAGTGTTGAAGCTTTGATAAGAAAAGAGTAGTTAGTTTTAAAAGTAAAGTGAAGAAGAAAAGTAAGAAAAGAAGAGTAGATTCAGTTTTTAAGTGTTGAAGCTTTGATAAGAAAAGATAGTTAGTTTTAAAAGTAAAGTGAAGAAGAAAAGTAAGAAAAGAAGAGTAATTCAGTTTCTAAGTGTTGAAGCTTTGATAAGAAAAGAGTAGTTAGTTTTAAAAGTAAAGTGAAGAAGAAAAGTAAGAAAAGAAGAGTTGATTCAGTCTTTAAGTGTTGAAGCTTTGATACTAAAAGAGTAGTTAGTTTTAAAAGTAAAGTGAAGAAGAAAAGTAAGAAAAGAAGAGTAATTTCAGTTTTTAAGTGTTGAAGCTTTGATAAGAAAAGAGTAGTTAGTTTTAAAAGTAAAGTGAAGAAGAAAAGTAAGAAAAGAAGAGTTGATTCAGTCTTTAAGTGTTGAAGCTTTGATAAGAAAAGAGTAGTTAGTTTTAAAAGTAAAGTGAAGAAGAAAAGTAAGAAAAGAAGAGTAATTCAGTTTCTAAGTGTTGAAGCTTTGATAAGAAAAGAGTAGTTAGTTTTAAAAGTAAAGTGAAGAAGAAAAGTAAGAAAAGAAGAGTGATTTCAGTTTTTAAGTGTTGAAGCTTTGATAAGAAAAGAGTAGTTAGTTTTAAAAGTAAAGTGAAGAAGAAAAGTAAGAAAAGAAGAGTAATTCAGTTTCTAAGTGTTGAAGCTTTGATAAGAAAAGAGTAGTTAGTTTTAAAAGTAAAGTGAAGAAGAAAAGTAAGAAAAGAAGAGTAGATTTTGTTTCTAAGTGTTGAAGCTTTGATAAGAAAAGAGTAGTTAGTTTTAAAAGTAAAGTGAAGAAGAAAAGTAAGAAAAGAAGAGTAATTTCAGTTTTAAGTGTTGAAGCTTTGATAAGAAAAGAGTAGTTAGTTTTAAAAGTAAAGTGAAGAAGAAAAGTAAGAAAAGAAGAGTAGATTCAGTTTCTAAGTGTTGAAGCTTTGATAAGAAAAGAGTAGTTAGTTTTAAAAGTAAAGTGAAGAAGAAAAGTAAGAAAAGAAGAGTAATTTCAGTTTTTAAGTGTTGAAGCTTTGATAAGAAAAGAGTAGTTAGTTTTAAAAGTAAAGTGAAGAAGAAAAGTAAGAAAAGAAGAGTAATTTCAGTTTTTAAGTGTTGAAGCTTTGATAAGAAAAGAGTAGTTAGTTTTAAAAGTAAAGTGAAGAAGAAAAGTAAAAAAGAAGAGTAATTTCAGTTTTTAAGTGTTGAAGCTTTGATAAGAAAAGAGTAGTTAGTTTTAAAAGTAAAGTGAAGAAGAAAAGTAAGAAAAGAAGAGTAGATTCAGTCTTTAAGTGTTGAAGCTTTGATACTAAAAGAGTAGTTAGTTTTAAAAGTAAAGTGAAGAAGAAAAGTAAGAAAAGAAGAGTAGATTCAGTCTTTAAGTGTTGAAGCTTTGATAAGAAAAGAGTAGTTAGTTTTAAAAGTAAAGTGAAGAAGAAAAGTAAGAAAAGAAGAGTAATTCAGTTTCTAAGTGTTGAAGCTTTGATAAGAAAAGAGTAGTTAGTTTTAAAAGTAAAGTGAAGAAGAAAAGTAAGAAAAGAAGAGTAGATTCAGTTTTTAAGTGTTGAAGCTTTGATAAGAAAAGAGTAGTTAGTTTTAAAAGTAAAGTGAAGAAGAAAAGTAAGAAAAGAAGAGTAGATTCAGTTTTTAAGTGTTGAAGCTTTGATAAGAAAAGAGTAGTTAGTTTTAAAAGTAAAGTGAAGAAGAAAAGTAAGAAAAGAAGAGTAATTTCAGTTTTTAAGTGTTGAAGCTTTGATACTAAAAGAGTAGTTAGTTTTAAAAGTAAAGTGAAGAAGAAAAGTAAGAAAAGAAGAGTAGATTCTGTTTCTAAGTGTTGAAGCTTTGATAAGAAAAGAGTAGTTAGTTTTAAAAGTAAAGTGAAGAAGAAAAGTAAGAAAAGAAGAGTAGATTCTGTTTCTAAGTGTTGAAGCTTTGATAAGAAAAGAGTAGTTAGTTTTAAAAGTAAAGTGAAGAAGAAAAGTAAGAAAAGAAGAGTAGATTCAGTCTTTAAGTGTTGAAGCTTTGATACTAAAAGAGTAGTTAGTTTTAAAAGTAAAGTGAAGAAGAAAAGTAAGAAAAGAAGAGTAGATTTTGTTTCTAAGTGTTGAAGCTTTGATAAGAAAAGAGTAGTTAGTTTTAAAAGTAAAGTGAAGAAGAAAAGTAAGAAAAGAAGAGTAATTTCAGTTTTAAGTGTTGAAGCTTTGATAAGAAAAGAGTAGTTAGTTTTAAAAGTAAAGTGAAGAAGAAAAGTAAGAAAAGAAGAGTAGATTCAGTTTCTAAGTGTTGAAGCTTTGATAAGAAAAGAGTAGTTAGTTTTAAAAGTAAAGTGAAGAAGAAAAGTAAGAAAAGAAGAGTAATTCAGTTTTTAAGTGTTGAAGCTTTGATAAGAAAAGAGTAGTTAGTTTTAAAAGTAAAGTGAAGAAGAAAAGTAAGAAAAGAAGAGTAGATTCAGTTTTTAAGTGTTGAAGCTTTGATAAGAAAAGAGTAGTTAGTTTTAAAAGTAAAGTGAAGAAGAAAAGTAAGAAAAGAAGAGTAATTTCAGTTTTTAAGTGTTGAAGCTTTGATACTAAAAGAGTAGTTAGTTTTAAAAGTAAAGTGAAGAAGAAAAGTAAGAAAAGAAGAGTAGATTCTGTTTCTAAGTGTTGAAGCTTTGATACTAAAAGAGTAGTTAGTTTTAAAAGTAAAGTGAAGAAGAAAAGTAAGAAAAGAAGAGTAGATTCTGTTTCTAAGTGTTGAAGCTTTGATAAGAAAAGAGTAGTTAGTTTTAAAAGTAAAGTGAAGAAGAAAAGTAAGAAAAGAAGAGTAATTTCAGTTTTTAAGTGTTGAAGCTTTGATAAGAAAAGAGTAGTTAGTTTTAAAAGTAAAGTGAAGAAGAAAAGTAAGAAAAGAAGAGTAGATTCAGTTTTTAAGTGTTGAAGCTTTGATAAGAAAAGAGTAGTTAGTTTTAAAAGTAAAGTGAAGAAGAAAAGTAAGAAAAGAAGAGTAGATTTTGTTTCTAAGTGTTGAAGCTTTGATAAGAAAAGAGTAGTTAGTTTTAAAAGTAAAGTGAAGAAGAAAAGTAAGAAAAGAAGAGTAATTTCAGTTTTAAGTGTTGAAGCTTTGATAAGAAAAGAGTAGTTAGTTTTAAAAGTAAAGTGAAGAAGAAAAGTAAGAAAAGAAGAGTAGATTCAGTTTCTAAGTGTTGAAGCTTTGATAAGAAAAGAGTAGTTAGTTTTAAAAGTAAAGTGAAGAAGAAAAGTAAGAAAAGAAGAGTAGATTCAGTTTTTAAGTGTTGAAGCTTTGATAAGAAAAGAGTAGTTAGTTTTAAAAGTAAAGTGAAGAAGAAAAGTAAGAAAAGAAGAGTAATTTCAGTTTTTAAGTGTTGAAGCTTTGATAAGAAAAGAGTAAATAGTTAGTTTTAAAAGTAAAGTGAAGAAGAAAAGTAAGAAAAGAAGAGTAGATTCAGTCTTTAAGTGTTGAAGCTTTGATACTAAAAGAGTAGTTAGTTTTAAAAGTAAAGTGAAGAAGAAAAGTAAGAAAAGAAGAGTAGATTCAGTTTCTAAGTGTTGAAGCTTTGATAAGAAAAGAGTAGTTAGTTTTAAAAGTAAAGTGAAGAAGAAAAGTAAGAAAAGAAGAGTAGATTCAGTTTTTAAGTGTTGAAGCTTTGATAAGAAAAGATAGTTAGTTTTAAAAGTAAAGTGAAGAAGAAAAGTAAGAAAAGAAGAGTAATTTCAGTTTTTAAGTGTTGAAGCTTTGATAAGAAAAGAGTAGTTAGTTTTAAAAGTAAAGTGAAGAAGAAAAGTAAGAAAAGAAGAGTAATTTCAGTTTCTAAGTGTTGAAGCTTTGATAAGAAAAGAGTAGTTAGTTTTAAAAGTAAAGTGAAGAAGAAAAGTAAGAAAAGAAGAGTAATTCAGTTTTTAAGTGTTGAAGCTTTGATACTAAAAGAGTAGTTAGTTTTAAAAGTAAAGTGAAGAAGAAAAGTAAGAAAAGAAGAGTAGATTTTGTTTCTAAGTGTTGAAGCTTTGATAAGAAAAGAGTAGTTAGTTTTAAAAGTAAAGTGAAGAAGAAAAGTAAGAAAAGAAGAGTAATTCAGTTTCTAAGTGTTGAAGCTTTGATAAGAAAAGAGTAGTTAGTTTTAAAAGTAAAGTGAAGAAGAAAAGTAAGAAAAGAAGAGTAGATTCAGTTTTTAAGTGTTGAAGCTTTGATAAGAAAAGAGTAGTTAGTTTTAAAAGTAAAGTGAAGAAGAAAAGTAAGAAAAGAAGAGTAGATTCTGTCTTTAAGTGTTGAAGCTTTTATAAGAAAAGAGTAGTTAGTTTTAAAAGTAAAGTGAAGAAGAAAAGTAAGAAAAGAAGAGTAATTTCAGTTTTTAAGTGTTGAAGCTTTGATAAGAAAAGAGTAGTTAGTTTTAAAAGTAAAGTGAAGAAGAAAAGTAAGAAAAGAAGAGTAATTCAGTTTCTAAGTGTTGAAGCTTTGATAAGAAAAGAGTAGTTAGTTTTAAAAGTAAAGTGAAGAAGAAAAGTAAGAAAAGAAGAGTAGATTCAGTTTTTAAGTGTTGAAGCTTTGATAAGAAAAGAGTAGTTAGTTTTAAAAGTAAAGTGAAGAAGAAAAGTAAGAAAAGAAGAGTAATTTCAGTTTTTAAGTGTTGAAGCTTTGATAAGAAAAGAGTAGTTAGTTTTAAAAGTAAAGTGAAGAAGAAAAGTAAGAAAAGAAGAGTGATTTCAGTTTTTAAGTGTTGAAGCTTTGATAAGAAAAGAGTAGTTAGTTTTAAAAGTAAAGTGAAGAAGAAAAGTAAGAAAAGAAGAGTAGATTCAGTTTCTAAGTGTTGAAGCTTTGATAAGAAAAGAGTAGTTAGTTTTAAAAGTAAAGTGAAGAAGAAAAGTAAGAAAAGAAGAGTGATTTCAGTTTTTAAGTGTTGAAGCTTTGATAAGAAAAGAGTAGTTAGTTTTAAAAGTAAAGTGAAGAAGAAAAGTAAGAAAAGAAGAGTAGATTCAGTTTCTAAGTGTTGAAGCTTTGATAAGAAAAGAGTAGTTAGTTTTAAAAGTAAAGTGAAGAAGAAAAGTAAGAAAAGAAGAGTAGATTCAGTTTTTAAGTGTTGAAGCTTTGATAAGAAAAGATAGTTAGTTTTAAAAGTAAAGTGAAGAAGAAAAGTAAGAAAAGAAGAGTAATTTCAGTTTTTAAGTGTTGAAGCTTTGATAAGAAAAGAGTAGTTAGTTTTAAAAGTAAAGTGAAGAAGAAAAGTAAGAAAAGAAGAGTAGATTCAGTTTTTAAGTGTTGAAGCTTTGATAAGAAAAGATAGTTAGTTTTAAAAGTAAAGTGAAGAAGAAAAGTAAGAAAAGAAGAGTAATTTCAGTTTTTAAGTGTTGAAGCTTTGATAAGAAAAGAGTAGTTAGTTTTAAAAGTAAAGTGAAGAAGAAAAGTAAGAAAAGAAGAGTAGATTCAGTTTCTAAGTGTTGAAGCTTTGATAAGAAAAGAGTAGTTAGTTTTAAAAGTAAAGTGAAGAAGAAAAGTAAGAAAAGAAGAGTAGATTCAGTTTTTAAGTGTTGAAGCTTTGATAAGAAAAGAGTAGTTAGTTTTAAAAGTAAAGTGAAGAAGAAAAGTAAAAAAGAAGAGTAATTTCTGTTTCTAAGTGTTGAAGCTTTGATAAGAAAAGAGTAGTTAGTTTTAAAAGTAAAGTGAAGAAGAAAAGTAAGAAAAGAAGAGTAGATTCAGTTTCTAAGTGTTGAAGCTTTGATAAGAAAAGAGTAGTTAGTTTTAAAAGTAAAGTGAAGAAGAAAAGTAAGAAAAGAAGAGTAATTTCAGTTTTTAAGTGTTGAAGCTTTGATAAGAAAAGAGTAGTTAGTTTTAAAAGTAAAGTGAAGAAGAAAAGTAAGAAAAGAAGAGTAATTCAGTTTTTAAGTGTTGAAGCTTTGATAAGAAAAGATAGTTAGTTTTAAAAGTAAAGTGAAGAAGAAAAGTAAGAAAAGAAGAGTAATTTCAGTTTTTAAGTGTTGAAGCTTTGATAAGAAAAGAGTAGTTAGTTTTAAAAGTAAAGTGAAGAAGAAAAGTAAGAAAAGAAGAGTAATTTCAGTTTTTAAGTGTTGAAGCTTTGATAAGAAAAGAGTAGTTAGTTTTAAAAGTAAAGTGAAGAAGAAAAGTAAGAAAAGAAGAGTAGATTCAGTTTCTAAGTGTTGAAGCTTTGATAAGAAAAGAGTAGTTAGTTTTAAAAGTAAAGTGAAGAAGAAAAGTAAGAAAAGAAGAGTAGATTCAGTTTTTAAGTGTTGAAGCTTTGATAAGAAAAGAGTAGTTAGTTTTAAAAGTAAAGTGAAGAAGAAAAGTAAGAAAAGAAGAGTAGATTTTGTTTCTAAGTGTTGAAGCTTTGATAAGAAAAGAGTAGTTAGTTTTAAAAGTAAAGTGAAGAAGAAAAGTAAGAAAAGAAGAGTAATTCAGTTTCTAAGTGTTGAAGCTTTGATAAGAAAAGAGTAGTTAGTTTTAAAAGTAAAGTGAAGAAGAAAAGTAAGAAAAGAAGAGTAGATTCAGTTTTTAAGTGTTGAAGCTTTGATAAGAAAAGAGTAGTTAGTTTTAAAAGTAAAGTGAAGAAGAAAAGTAAGAAAAGAAGAGTAGATTCTGTCTTTAAGTGTTGAAGCTTTTATAAGAAAAGAGTAGTTAGTTTTAAAAGTAAAGTGAAGAAGAAAAGTAAGAAAAGAAGAGTGATTTCAGTTTTTAAGTGTTGAAGCTTTGATAAGAAAAGAGTAGTTAGTTTTAAAAGTAAAGTGAAGAAGAAAAGTAAGAAAAGAAGAGTAATTCAGTTTCTAAGTGTTGAAGCTTTGATAAGAAAAGAGTAGTTAGTTTTAAAAGTAAAGTGAAGAAGAAAAGTAAGAAAAGAAGAGTAGATTCAGTTTTTAAGTGTTGAAGCTTTGATAAGAAAAGAGTAGTTAGTTTTAAAAGTAAAGTGAAGAAGAAAAGTAAGAAAAGAAGAGTAGATTCTGTCTTTAAGTGTTGAAGCTTTTATAAGAAAAGAGTAGTTAGTTTTAAAAGTAAAGTGAAGAAGAAAAGTAAGAAAAGAAGAGTAATTTCAGTTTTTAAGTGTTGAAGCTTTGATAAGAAAAGAGTAGTTAGTTTTAAAAGTAAAGTGAAGAAGAAAAGTAAGAAAAGAAGAGTAATTCAGTTTTTAAGTGTTGAAGCTTTGATACTAAAAGAGTAGTTAGTTTTAAAAGTAAAGTGAAGAAGAAAAGTAAGAAAAGAAGAGTAATTTCAGTTTTTAAGTGTTGAAGCTTTGATAAGAAAAGAGTAGTTAGTTTTAAAAGTAAAGTGAAGAAGAAAAGTAAGAAAAGAAGAGTAATTTCAGTTTTTAAGTGTTGAAGCTTTGATAAGAAAAGAGTAGTTAGTTTTAAAAGTAAAGTGAAGAAGAAAAGTAAGAAAAGAAGAGTGATTTCAGTTTTTAAGTGTTGAAGCTTTGATAAGAAAAGAGTAGTTAGTTTTAAAAGTAAAGTGAAGAAGAAAAGTAAGAAAAGAAGAGTAGATTCAGTTTCTAAGTGTTGAAGCTTTGATAAGAAAAGAGTAGTTAGTTTTAAAAGTAAAGTGAAGAAGAAAAGTAAGAAAAGAAGAGTGATTTCAGTTTTTAAGTGTTGAAGCTTTGATAAGAAAAGAGTAGTTAGTTTTAAAAGTAAAGTGAAGAAGAAAAGTAAGAAAAGAAGAGTAGATTCAGTTTCTAAGTGTTGAAGCTTTGATAAGAAAAGAGTAGTTAGTTTTAAAAGTAAAGTGAAGAAGAAAAGTAAGAAAAGAAGAGTAGATTCAGTTTTTAAGTGTTGAAGCTTTGATAAGAAAAGATAGTTAGTTTTAAAAGTAAAGTGAAGAAGAAAAGTAAGAAAAGAAGAGTAATTTCAGTTTTTAAGTGTTGAAGCTTTGATAAGAAAAGAGTAGTTAGTTTTAAAAGTAAAGTGAAGAAGAAAAGTAAGAAAAGAAGAGTAATTTCAGTTTTTAAGTGTTGAAGCTTTGATAAGAAAAGAGTAGTTAGTTTTAAAAGTAAAGTGAAGAAGAAAAGTAAGAAAAGAAGAGTAATTTCAGTTTTTAAGTGTTGAAGCTTTGATAAGAAAAGATAGTTAGTTTTAAAAGTAAAGTGAAGAAGAAAAGTAAGAAAAGAAGAGTAATTCAGTTTCTAAGTGTTGAAGCTTTGATAAGAAAAGAGTAGTTAGTTTTAAAAGTAAAGTGAAGAAGAAAAGTAAGAAAAGAAGAGTAGATTCAGTTTTTAAGTGTTGAAGCTTTGATAAGAAAAGAGTAGTTAGTTTTAAAAGTAAAGTGAAGAAGAAAAGTAAGAAAAGAAGAGTAATTCAGTTTCTAAGTGTTGAAGCTTTGATAAGAAAAGAGTAGTTAGTTTTAAAAGTAAAGTGAAGAAGAAAAGTAAGAAAAGAAGAGTAGATTCAGTTTTTAAGTGTTGAAGCTTTGATAAGAAAAGATAGTTAGTTTTAAAAGTAAAGTGAAGAAGAAAAGTAAGAAAAGAAGAGTAATTTCAGTTTTTAAGTGTTGAAGCTTTGATAAGAAAAGAGTAGTTAGTTTTAAAAGTAAAGTGAAGAAGAAAAGTAAGAAAAGAAGAGTAGATTCAGTTTTTAAGTGTTGAAGCTTTGATAAGAAAAGAGTAGTTAGTTTTAAAAGTAAAGTGAAGAAGAAAAGTAAGAAAAGAAGAGTAGATTCAGTTTTTAAGTGTTGAAGCTTTGATAAGAAAAGAGTAGTTAGTTTTAAAAGTAAAGTGAAGAAGAAAAGTAAGAAAAGAAGAGTGATTTCAGTTTTTAAGTGTTGAAGCTTTGATAAGAAAAGAGTAGTTAGTTTTAAAAGTAAAGTGAAGAAGAAAAGTAAGAAAAGAAGAGTAGATTCAGTTTCTAAGTGTTGAAGCTTTGATAAGAAAAGAGTAGTTAGTTTTAAAAGTAAAGTGAAGAAGAAAAGTAAGAAAAGAAGAGTGATTTCAGTTTTTAAGTGTTGAAGCTTTGATAAGAAAAGAGTAGTTAGTTTTAAAAGTAAAGTGAAGAAGAAAAGTAAGAAAAGAAGAGTAATTTCAGTTTTTAAGTGTTGAAGCTTTGATAAGAAAAGATAGTTAGTTTTAAAAGTAAAGTGAAGAAGAAAAGTAAGAAAAGAAGAGTAATTTCAGTTTTTAAGTGTTGAAGCTTTGATAAGAAAAGAGTAGTTAGTTTTAAAAGTAAAGTGAAGAAGAAAAGTAAGAAAAGAAGAGTAGATTCAGTTTTTAAGTGTTGAAGCTTTGATAAGAAAAGATAGTTAGTTTTAAAAGTAAAGTGAAGAAGAAAAGTAAGAAAAGAAGAGTAATTTCAGTTTTTAAGTGTTGAAGCTTTGATAAGAAAAGAGTAGTTAGTTTTAAAAGTAAAGTGAAGAAGAAAAGTAAGAAAAGAAGAGTAATTTCAGTTTTTAAGTGTTGAAGCTTTGATAAGAAAAGATAGTTAGTTTTAAAAGTAAAGTGAAGAAGAAAAGTAAGAAAAGAAGAGTAATTCAGTTTCTAAGTGTTGAAGCTTTGATAAGAAAAGAGTAGTTAGTTTTAAAAGTAAAGTGAAGAAGAAAAGTAAGAAAAGAAGAGTAGATTCAGTTTTTAAGTGTTGAAGCTTTGATAAGAAAAGAGTAGTTAGTTTTAAAAGTAAAGTGAAGAAGAAAAGTAAGAAAAGAAGAGTAATTCAGTTTCTAAGTGTTGAAGCTTTGATAAGAAAAGAGTAGTTAGTTTTAAAAGTAAAGTGAAGAAGAAAAGTAAGAAAAGAAGAGTAGATTCAGTTTTTAAGTGTTGAAGCTTTGATAAGAAAAGAGTAGTTAGTTTTAAAAGTAAAGTGAAGAAGAAAAGTAAGAAAAGAAGAGTAATTTCAGTTTTTAAGTGTTGAAGCTTTGATAAGAAAAGAGTAGTTAGTTTTAAAAGTAAAGTGAAGAAGAAAAGTAAGAAAAGAAGAGTAATTTCAGTTTTTAAGTGTTGAAGCTTTGATAAGAAAAGATAGTTAGTTTTAAAAGTAAAGTGAAGAAGAAAAGTAAGAAAAGAAGAGTAATTTCAGTTTTTAAGTGTTGAAGCTTTGATAAGAAAAGAGTAGTTAGTTTTAAAAGTAAAGTGAAGAAGAAAAGTAAGAAAAGAAGAGTAATTTCAGTTTTTAAGTGTTGAAGCTTTGATAAGAAAAGAGTAGTTAGTTTTAAAAGTAAAGTGAAGAAGAAAAGTAAGAAAAGAAGAGTAATTCAGTTTCTAAGTGTTGAAGCTTTGATAAGAAAAGAGTAGTTAGTTTTAAAAGTAAAGTGAAGAAGAAAAGTAAGAAAAGAAGAGTAGATTCAGTTTTTAAGTGTTGAAGCTTTGATAAGAAAAGAGTAGTTAGTTTTAAAAGTAAAGTGAAGAAGAAAAGTAAGAAAAGAAGAGTAATTCAGTTTTTAAGTGTTGAAGCTTTGATAAGAAAAGAGTAGTTAGTTTTAAAAGTAAAGTGAAGAAGAAAAGTAAGAAAAGAAGAGTAATTTCAGTTTTTAAGTGTTGAAGCTTTGATAAGAAAAGAGTAGTTAGTTTTAAAAGTAAAGTGAAGAAGAAAAGTAAGAAAAGAAGAGTAATTCAGTTTTTAAGTGTTGAAGCTTTGATACTAAAAGAGTAGTTAGTTTTAAAAGTAAAGTGAAGAAGAAAAGTAAGAAAAGAAGAGTAATTTCAGTTTTTAAGTGTTGAAGCTTTGATAAGAAAAGAGTAGTTAGTTTTAAAAGTAAAGTGAAGAAGAAAAGTAAGAAAAGAAGAGTAGATTCAGTTTTTAAGTGTTGAAGCTTTGATAAGAAAAGAGTAGTTAGTTTTAAAAGTAAAGTGAAGAAGAAAAGTAAGAAAAGAAGAGTAGATTCAGTTTTTAAGTGTTGAAGCTTTGATAAGAAAAGAGTAGTTAGTTTTAAAAGTAAAGTGAAGAAGAAAAGTAAGAAAAGAAGAGTAATTTCAGTTTTTAAGTGTTGAAGCTTTGATAAGAAAAGAGTAGTTAGTTTTAAAAGTAAAGTGAAGAAGAAAAGTAAGAAAAGAAGAGTAATTTCAGTTTTTAAGTGTTGAAGCTTTGATAAGAAAAGAGTAGTTAGTTTTAAAAGTAAAGTGAAGAAGAAAAGTAAGAAAAGAAGAGTAGATTCAGTTTTTAAGTGTTGAAGCTTTGATAAGAAAAGAGTAGTTAGTTTTAAAAGTAAAGTGAAGAAGAAAAGTAAGAAAAGAAGAGTAGATTCAGTTTTTAAGTGTTGAAGCTTTGATAAGAAAAGAGTAGTTAGTTTTAAAAGTAAAGTGAAGAAGAAAAGTAAGAAAAGAAGAGTAGATTCAGTTTTTAAGTGTTGAAGCTTTGATAAGAAAAGAGTAGTTAGTTTTAAAAGTAAAGTGAAGAAGAAAAGTAAGAAAAAAGAGTAGATTTTGTTTCTAAGTGTTGAAGCTTTGATAAGAAAAGAGTAGTTAGTTTTAAAAGTAAAGTGAAGAAGAAAAGTAAGAAAAGAAGAGTAGATTCAGTTTCTAAGTGTTGAAGCTTTGATAAGAAAAGAGTAGTTAGTTTTAAAAGTAAAGTGAAGAAGAAAAGTAAGAAAAGAAGAGTAGATTCAGTTTTTAAGTGTTGAAGCTTTGATAAGAAAAGAGTAGTTAGTTTTAAAAGTAAAGTGAAGAAGAAAAGTAAGAAAAGAAGAGTAATTCAGTTTTTAAGTGTTGAAGCTTTGATAAGAAAAGAGTAGTTAGTTTTAAAAGTAAAGTGAAGAAGAAAAGTAAGAAAAGAAGAGTAATTTCTGTTTCTAAGTGTTGAAGCTTTGATAAGAAAAGAGTAGTTAGTTTTAAAAGTAAAGTGAAGAAGAAAAGTAAGAAAAGAAGAGTAATTCAGTTTTTAAGTGTTGAAGCTTTGATACTAAAAGAGTAGTTAGTTTTAAAAGTAAAGTGAAGAAGAAAAGTAAGAAAAGAAGAGTAATTTCAGTTTTTAAGTGTTGAAGCTTTGATAAGAAAAGAGTAGTTAGTTTTAAAAGTAAAGTGAAGAAGAAAAGTAAGAAAAGAAGAGTAGATTCAGTTTTTAAGTGTTGAAGCTTTGATAAGAAAAGAGTAGTTAGTTTTAAAAGTAAAGTGAAGAAGAAAAGTAAGAAAAGAAGAGTAATTTCAGTTTTTAAGTGTTGAAGCTTTGATAAGAAAAGAGTAGTTAGTTTTAAAAGTAAAGTGAAGAAGAAAAGTAAAAAAGAAGAGTAATTTCAGTTTTTAAGTGTTGAAGCTTTGATAAGAAAAGAGTAGTTAGTTTTAAAAGTAAAGTGAAGAAGAAAAGTAAGAAAAGAAGAGTCGATTCAGTTTTTAAGTGTTGAAGCTTTGATAAGAAAAGAGTAGTTAGTTTTAAAAGTAAAGTGAAGAAGAAAAGTAAGAAAAGAAGAGTAGATTCAGTTTCTAAGTGTTGAAGCTTTGATAAGAAAATAGTAGTTAGTTTTAAAAGTAAAGTGAAGAAGAAAAGTAAGAAAAGAAGAGTAATTTCAGTTTTTAAGTGTTGAAGCTTTGATAAGAAAAGAGTAGTTAGTTTTAAAAGTAAAGTGAAGAAGAAAAGTAAGAAAAGAAGAGTAGATTCAGTTTTTAAGTGTTGAAGCTTTGATAAGAAAAGATAGTTAGTTTTAAAAGTAAAGTGAAGAAGAAAAGTAAGAAAAGAAGAGTAATTTCAGTTTTTAAGTGTTGAAGCTTTGATAAGAAAAGAGTAGTTAGTTTTAAAAGTAAAGTGAAGAAGAAAAGTAAGAAAAGAAGAGTAATTCAGTTTCTAAGTGTTGAAGCTTTGATAAGAAAAGAGTAGTTAGTTTTAAAAGTAAAGTGAAGAAGAAAAGTAAGAAAAGAAGAGTAATTCAGTTTTTAAGTGTTGAAGCTTTGATAAGAAAAGAGTAGTTAGTTTTAAAAGTAAAGTGAAGAAGAAAAGTAAGAAAAGAAGAGTAATTCAGTTTCTAAGTGTTGAAGCTTTGATAAGAAAAGAGTAGTTAGTTTTAAAAGTAAAGTGAAGAAGAAAAGTAAGAAAAGAAGAGTAGATTCAGTTTTTAAGTGTTGAAGCTTTGATAAGAAAAGAGTAGTTAGTTTTAAAAGTAAAGTGAAGAAGAAAAGTAAGAAAAGAAGAGTAGATTCTGTCTTTAAGTGTTGAAGCTTTGATAAGAAAAGAGTAGTTAGTTTTAAAAGTAAAGTGAAGAAGAAAAGTAAGAAAAGAAGAGTAATTTCAGTTTTTAAGTGTTGAAGCTTTGATAAGAAAAGAGTAGTTAGTTTTAAAAGTAAAGTGAAGAAGAAAAGTAAGAAAAGAAGAGTAATTCAGTTTCTAAGTGTTGAAGCTTTGATAAGAAAAGAGTAGTTAGTTTTAAAAGTAAAGTGAAGAAGAAAAGTAAGAAAAGAAGAGTAGATTCAGTT
>CAMPDV010006719.1:0-20146 GCA_946699065.1 Loxodes magnus
AAGAAGTAAAGTAAGAAAAGAATATCTAATGATAAGTTTTCGTAGCAAGCACTAAAATATAAGTTAGAATATCCAAAATGTTAGTAATAATTATCATAATTACGAATCTGTATTCGTTTTGTCAAGATATGCTTGTAGATGAAAGTTAGCCTATAGAAAAGTGAAGAAGTAAAGTAAGAAAAGAATATCTAATGATAAGTTTTCGTAGCAAGCACTAAAATATAAGTTAGAATATCCAAAATGTTAGTAATAATATCATAATTACGAATCTGTATTCGGTTTGTCAAGATATGCTTGTAGATGAAAGTTAGTATTTTGAAAAGTGAAGAAGTAAAGTAAGAAAAGAATATCTAATGATAAGTTTTCGTAGCAAGCACTAAAATATAAGTTAGAATATCCAAAATGTTAGTTATAATGTCACAATTACGAATCTGTATTCGTTTAGTCAAGATATGCTTGTAGATGAAAGTTAGTATTTTGAAAAGTGAAGAAGTAAAGTAAGAAAAGAATATCTAATGATAAGTTTTCGTAGCAAGCACTAAAATATAAGTTAGAATATCTAAAATGTTAGTAATAATGTAATAATTACGAATCTGTATTCGGTTTGTCAAGATATGCTTGTAGATGAAAGTTAGTATTTTGAAAAGTGAAGAAGTAAAGTAAGAAAAGAATATCTAATGATAAGTTTTCGTAGCAAGCACTAAAATATAAGTTAGAATATCCAAAATGTTAGTTATAATGTCACAATTACGAATCTGTATTCGTTTAGTCAAGATATGCTTGTAGATGAAAGTTAGTATTTTGAAAAGTGAAGAAGTAAAGTAAGAAAAGAATATCTAATGATAAGTTTTCGTAGCAAGCACTAAAATATAAGTTAGAATATCCAAAATGTTAGTTATAATGTCACAATTACGAATCTGTATTCGTTTAGTCAAGATATGCTTGTAGATGAAAGTTAGTATTTTGAAAAGTGAAGAAGTAAAGTAAGAAAAGAATATCTAATGATAAGTTTTCGTAGCAAGCACTAAAATATAAGTTAGAATATCTAAAATGTTAGTTATAATGTCACAATTACGAATCTGTATTCGTTTAGTCAAGATATGCTTGTAGATGAAAGTTAGTATTTTGAAAAGTGAAGAAGTAAAGTAAGAAAAGAATATCTAATGATAAGTTTTCGTAGCAAGCACTAAAATATAAGTTAGAATATCTAAAATGTTAGTAATAATGTAATAATTACGAATCTGTATTCGGTTTGTCAAGATATGCTTGTAGATGAAAGTTAGTATTTTGAAAAGTGAAGAAGTAAAGTAAGAAAAGAATATCTAATGATAAGTTTTCGTAGCAAGCACTAAAATATAAGTTAGAATATCCAAAATGTTAGTTATAATGTCACAATTACGAATCTGTATTCGTTTAGTCAAGATATGCTTGTAGATGAAAGTTAGTATTTTGAAAAGTGAAGAAGTAAAGTAAGAAAAGAATATCTAATGATAAGTTTTCGTAGCAAGCACTAAAATATAAGTTAGAATATCTAAAATGTTAGTTATAATGTCACAATTACGAATCTGTATTCGTTTAGTCAAGATATGCTTGTAGATGAAAGTTAGTATTTTGAAAAGTGAAGAAGTAAAGTAAGAAAAGAATATCTAATGATAAGTTTTCGTAGCAAGCACTAAAATATAAGTTAGAATATCCAAAATGTTAGTAATAATGTCACAATTACGAATCTGTATTCGTTTAGTCAAGATATGCTTGTAGATGAAAGTTAGTATTTTGAAAAGTGAAGAAGTAAAGTAAGAAAAGAATATCTAATGATAAGTTTTCGTAGCAAGCACTAAAATATAAGTTAGAATATCTAAAATGTTAGTAATAATGTAATAATTACGAATCTGTATTCGGTTTGTCAAGATATGCTTGTAGATGAAAGTTAGTATTTTGAAAAGTGAAGAAGTAAAGTAAGAAAAGAATATCTAATGATAAGTTTTCGTAGCAAGCACTAAAATATAAGTTAGAATATCCAAAATGTTAGTTATAATGTCACAATTACGAATCTGTATTCGTTTAGTCAAGATATGCTTGTAGATGAAAGTTAGTATTTTGAAAAGTGAAGAAGTAAAGTAAGAAAAGAATATCTAATGATAAGTTTTCGTAGCAAGCACTAAAATATAAGTTAGAATATCTAAAATGTTAGTTATAATGTCACAATTACGAATCTGTATTCGTTTAGTCAAGATATGCTTGTAGATGAAAGTTAGTATTTTGAAAAGTGAAGAAGTAAAGTAAGAAAAGAATATCTAATGATAAGTTTTCGTAGCAAGCACTAAAATATAAGTTAGAATATCTAAAATGTTAGTAATAATGTAATAATTACGAATCTGTATTCGGTTTGTCAAGATATGCTTGTAGATGAAAGTTAGTATTTTGAAAAGTGAAGAAGTAAAGTAAGAAAAGAATATCTAATGATAAGTTTTCGTAGCAAGCACTAAAATATAAGTTAGAATATCCAAAATGTTAGTTATAATGTCACAATTACGAATCTGTATTCGTTTAGTCAAGATATGCTTGTAGATGAAAGTTAGTATTTTGAAAAGTGAAGAAGTAAAGTAAGAAAAGAATATCTAATGATAAGTTTTCGTAGCAAGCACTAAAATATAAGTTAGAATATCTAAAATGTTAGTTATAATGTCACAATTACGAATCTGTATTCGTTTAGTCAAGATATGCTTGTAGATGAAAGTTAGCCTATTGAAAAGTGAAGAAGTAAAGTAAGAAAAGAATATCTAATGATAAGTTTTCGTAGCAAGCACTAAAATATAAGTTAGAATATCTAAAATGTTAGTAATAATATAATAATTACGAATCTGTATTCGGTTTGTCAAGATATGCTTGTAGATGAAAGTTAGTATTTTGAAAAGTGAAGAAGTAAAGTAAGAAAAGAATATCTAATGATAAGTTTTCGTAGCAAGCACTAAAATATAAGTTAGAATATCCAAAATGTTAGTTATAATGTCACAATTACGAATCTGTATTCGTTTAGTCAAGATATGCTTGTAGATGAAAGTTAGTATTTTGAAAAGTGAAGAAGTAAAGTAAGAAAAGAATATCTAATGATAAGTTTTCGTAGCAAGCACTAAAATATAAGTTAGAATATCTAAAATGTTAGTAATAATGTAATAATTACGAATCTGTATTCGGTTTGTCAAGATATGCTTGTAGATGAAAGTTAGTATTTTGAAAAGTGAAGAAGTAAAGTAAGAAAAGAATATCTAATGATAAGTTTTCGTAGCAAGCACTAAAATATAAGTTAGAATATCCAAAATGTTAGTTATAATGTCACAATTACGAATCTGTATTCGTTTAGTCAAGATATGCTTGTAGATGAAAGTTAGTATTTTGAAAAGTGAAGAAGTAAAGTAAGAAAAGAATATCTAATGATAAGTTTTCGTAGCAAGCACTAAAATATAAGTTAGAATATCTAAAATGTTAGTTATAATGTCACAATTACGAATCTGTATTCGTTTAGTCAAGATATGCTTGTAGATGAAAGTTAGCCTATTGAAAAGTGAAGAAGTAAAGTAAGAAAAGAATATCTAATGATAAGTTTTCGTAGCAAGCACTAAAATATAAGTTAGAATATCTAAAATGTTAGTAATAATGTAATAATTACGAATCTGTATTCGGTTTGTCAAGATATGCTTGTAGATGAAAGTTAGTATTTTGAAAAGTGAAGAAGTAAAGTAAGAAAAGAATATCTAATGATAAGTTTTCGTAGCAAGCACTAAAATATAAGTTAGAATATCCAAAATGTTAGTTATAATGTCACAATTACGAATCTGTATTCGTTTAGTCAAGATATGCTTGTAGATGAAAGTTAGTATTTTGAAAAGTGAAGAAGTAAAGTAAGAAAAGAATATCTAATGATAAGTTTTCGTAGCAAGCACTAAAATATAAGTTAGAATATCTAAAATGTTAGTAATATTATCATAATTACGAATCTGTATTCGGTTTGTCAAGATATGCTTGTAGATGAAAGTTAGCCTATTGAAAAGTGAAGAAGTAAAGTAAGAAAAGAATATCTAATGATAAGTTTTCGTAGCAAGCACTAAAATATAAGTTAGAATATCCAAAATGTTAGTTATAATGTCACAATTACGAATCTGTATTCGTTTAGTCAAGATATGCTTGTAGATGAAAGTTAGTATTTTGAAAAGTGAAGAAGTAAAGTAAGAAAAGAATATCTAATGATAAGTTTTCGTAGCAAGCACTAAAATATAAGTTAGAATATCTAAAATGTTAGTTATAATGTCACAATTACGAATCTGTATTCGTTTAGTCAAGATATGCTTGTAGATGAAAGTTAGCCTATTGAAAAGTGAAGAAGTAAAGTAAGAAAAGAATATCTAATGATAAGTTTTCGTAGCAAGCACTAAAATATAAGTTAGAATATCTAAAATGTTAGTAATAATGTAATAATTACGAATCTGTATTCGTTTAGTCAAGATATGCTTGTAGATGAAAGTTAGTATTTTGAAAAGTGAAGAAGTAAAGTAAGAAAAGAATATCTAATGATAAGTTTTCGTAGCAAGCACTAAAATATAAGTTAGAATATCCAAAATGTTAGTAATAATGTCACAATTACGAATCTGTATTCGTTTAGTCAAGATATGCTTGTAGATGAAAGTTAGTATTTTGAAAAGTGAAGAAGTAAAGTAAGAAAAGAATATCTAATGATAAGTTTTCGTAGCAAGCACTAAAATATAAGTTAGAATATCTAAAATGTTAGTAATAATGTAATAATTACGAATCTGTATTCGTTTAGTCAAGATATGCTTGTAGATGAAAGTTAGCCTATTGAAAAGTGAAGAAGTAAAGTAAGAAAAGAATATCTAATGATAAGTTTTCGTAGCAAGCACTAAAATATAAGTTAGAATATCCAAAATGTTAGTAATAATGTCACAATTACGAATCTGTATTCGTTTAGTCAAGATATGCTTGTAGATGAAAGTTAGTATTTTGAAAAGTGAAGAAGTAAAGTAAGAAAAGAATATCTAATGATAAGTTTTCGTAGCAAGCACTAAAATATAAGTTAGAATATCTAAAATGTTAGTAATAATGTAATAATTACGAATCTGTATTCGGTTTGTCAAGATATGCTTGTAGATGAAAGTTAGTATTTTGAAAAGTGAAGAAGTAAAGTAAGAAAAGAATATCTAATGATAAGTTTTCGTAGCAAGCACTAAAATATAAGTTAGAATATCCAAAATGTTAGTTATAATGTCACAATTACGAATCTGTATTCGTTTAGTCAAGATATGCTTGTAGATGAAAGTTAGTATTTTGAAAAGTGAAGAAGTAAAGTAAGAAAAGAATATCTAATGATAAGTTTTCGTAGCAAGCACTAAAATATAAGTTAGAATATCTAAAATGTTAGTAATATTATCATAATTACGAATCTGTATTCGGTTTGTCAAGATATGCTTGTAGATGAAAGTTAGCCTATTGAAAAGTGAAGAAGTAAAGTAAGAAAAGAATATCTAATGATAAGTTTTCGTAGCAAGCACTAAAATATAAGTTAGAATATCCAAAATGTTAGTTATAATGTCACAATTACGAATCTGTATTCGTTTAGTCAAGATATGCTTGTAGATGAAAGTTAGTATTTTGAAAAGTGAAGAAGTAAAGTAAGAAAAGAATATCTAATGATAAGTTTTCGTAGCAAGCACTAAAATATAAGTTAGAATATCTAAAATGTTAGTTATAATGTCACAATTACGAATCTGTATTCGTTTAGTCAAGATATGCTTGTAGATGAAAGTTAGCCTATTGAAAAGTGAAGAAGTAAAGTAAGAAAAGAATATCTAATGATAAGTTTTCGTAGCAAGCACTAAAATATAAGTTAGAATATCTAAAATGTTAGTAATAATGTAATAATTACGAATCTGTATTCGGTTTGTCAAGATATGCTTGTAGATGAAAGTTAGTATTTTGAAAAGTGAAGAAGTAAAGTAAGAAAAGAATATCTAATGATAAGTTTTCGTAGCAAGCACTAAAATATAAGTTAGAATATCCAAAATGTTAGTTATAATGTCACAATTACGAATCTGTATTCGTTTAGTCAAGATATGCTTGTAGATGAAAGTTAGCCTATTGAAAAGTGAAGAAGTAAAGTAAGAAAAGAATATCTAATGATAAGTTTTCGTAGCAAGCACTAAAATATAAGTTAGAATATCTAAAATGTTAGTTATAATGTCACAATTACGAATCTGTATTCGTTTAGTCAAGATATGCTTGTAGATGAAAGTTAGTATTTTGAAAAGTGAAGAAGTAAAGTAAGAAAAGAATATCTAATGATAAGTTTTCGTAGCAAGCACTAAAATATAAGTTAGAATATCTAAAATGTTAGTTATAATGTCACAATTACGAATCTGTATTCGTTTAGTCAAGATATGCTTGTAGATGAAAGTTAGCCTATTGAAAAGTGAAGAAGTAAAGTAAGAAAAGAATATCTAATGATAAGTTTTCGTAGCAAGCACTAAAATATAAGTTAGAATATCCAAAATGTTAGTAATAATGTCACAATTACGAATCTGTATTCGTTTAGTCAAGATATGCTTGTAGATGAAAGTTAGTATTTTGAAAAGTGAAGAAGTAAAGTAAGAAAAGAATATCTAATGATAAGTTTTCGTAGCAAGCACTAAAATATAAGTTAGAATATCTAAAATGTTAGTAATAATGTAATAATTACGAATCTGTATTCGGTTTGTCAAGATATGCTTGTAGATGAAAGTTAGTATTTTGAAAAGTGAAGAAGTAAAGTAAGAAAAGAATATCTAATGATAAGTTTTCGTAGCAAGCACTAAAATATAAGTTAGAATATCTAAAATGTTAGTAATAATGTAATAATTACGAATCTGTATTCGGTTTGTCAAGATATGCTTGTAGATGAAAGTTAGTATTTTGAAAAGTGAAGAAGTAAAGTAAGAAAAGAATATCTAATGATAAGTTTTCGTAGCAAGCACTAAAATATAAGTTAGAATATCTAAAATGTTAGTAATAATGTAATAATTACGAATCTGTATTCGGTTTGTCAAGATATGCTTGTAGATGAAAGTTAGTATTTTGAAAAGTGAAGAAGTAAAGTAAGAAAAGAATATCTAATGATAAGTTTTCGTAGCAAGCACTAAAATATAAGTTAGAATATCTAAAATGTTAGTAATAATGTAATAATTACGAATCTGTATTCGGTTTGTCAAGATATGCTTGTAGATGAAAGTTAGTATTTTGAAAAGTGAAGAAGTAAAGTAAGAAAAGAATATCTAATGATAAGTTTTCGTAGCAAGCACTAAAATATAAGTTAGAATATCTAAAATGTTAGTAATAATGTAATAATTACGAATCTGTATTCGGTTTGTCAAGATATGCTTGTAGATGAAAGTTAGCCTATTGAAAAGTGAAGAAGTAAAGTAAGAAAAGAATATCTAATGATAAGTTTTCGTAGCAAGCACTAAAATATAAGTTAGAATATCTAAAATGTTAGTTATAATGTCACAATTACGAATCTGTATTCGTTTAGTCAAGATATGCTTGTAGATGAAAGTTAGCCTATTGAAAAGTGAAGAAGTAAAGTAAGAAAAGAATATCTAATGATAAGTTTTCGTAGCAAGCACTAAAATATAAGTTAGAATATCCAAAATGTTAGTAATAATGTCACAATTACGAATCTGTATTCGTTTAGTCAAGATATGCTTGTAGATGAAAGTTAGTATTTTGAAAAGTGAAGAAGTAAAGTAAGAAAAGAATATCTAATGATAAGTTTTCGTAGCAAGCACTAAAATATAAGTTAGAATATCTAAAATGTTAGTAATAATGTAATAATTACGAATCTGTATTCGGTTTGTCAAGATATGCTTGTAGATGAAAGTTAGTATTTTGAAAAGTGAAGAAGTAAAGTAAGAAAAGAATATCTAATGATAAGTTTTCGTAGCAAGCACTAAAATATAAGTTAGAATATCTAAAATGTTAGTAATAATGTAATAATTACGAATCTGTATTCGGTTTGTCAAGATATGCTTGTAGATGAAAGTTAGTATTTTGAAAAGTGAAGAAGTAAAGTAAGAAAAGAATATCTAATGATAAGTTTTCGTAGCAAGCACTAAAATATAAGTTAGAATATCCAAAATGTTAGTTATAATGTCACAATTACGAATCTGTATTCGTTTAGTCAAGATATGCTTGTAGATGAAAGTTAGTATTTTGAAAAGTGAAGAAGTAAAGTAAGAAAAGAATATCTAATGATAAGTTTTCGTAGCAAGCACTAAAATATAAGTTAGAATATCTAAAATGTTAGTTATAATGTCACAATTACGAATCTGTATTCGTTTAGTCAAGATATGCTTGTAGATGAAAGTTAGCCTATTGAAAAGTGAAGAAGTAAAGTAAGAAAAGAATATCTAATGATAAGTTTTCGTAGCAAGCACTAAAATATAAGTTAGAATATCCAAAATGTTAGTTATAATGTCACAATTACGAATCTGTATTCGTTTAGTCAAGATATGCTTGTAGATGAAAGTTAGTATTTTGAAAAGTGAAGAAGTAAAGTAAGAAAAGAATATCTAATGATAAGTTTTCGTAGCAAGCACTAAAATATAAGTTAGAATATCTAAAATGTTAGTTATAATGTCACAATTACGAATCTGTATTCGTTTAGTCAAGATATGCTTGTAGATGAAAGTTAGCCTATTGAAAAGTGAAGAAGTAAAGTAAGAAAAGAATATCTAATGATAAGTTTTCGTAGCAAGCACTAAAATATAAGTTAGAATATCTAAAATGTTAGTAATAATGTAATAATTACGAATCTGTATTCGGTTTGTCAAGATATGCTTGTAGATGAAAGTTAGTATTTTGAAAAGTGAAGAAGTAAAGTAAGAAAAGAATATCTAATGATAAGTTTTCGTAGCAAGCACTAAAATATAAGTTAGAATATCCAAAATGTTAGTTATAATGTCACAATTACGAATCTGTATTCGTTTAGTCAAGATATGCTTGTAGATGAAAGTTAGTATTTTGAAAAGTGAAGAAGTAAAGTAAGAAAAGAATATCTAATGATAAGTTTTCGTAGCAAGCACTAAAATATAAGTTAGAATATCTAAAATGTTAGTTATAATGTCACAATTACGAATCTGTATTCGTTTAGTCAAGATATGCTTGTAGATGAAAGTTAGCCTATTGAAAAGTGAAGAAGTAAAGTAAGAAAAGAATATCTAATGATAAGTTTTTCGTAGCAAGCACTAAAATATAAGTTAGAATATCTAAAATGTTAGTAATAATGTAATAATTACGAATCTGTATTCGGTTTGTCAAGATATGCTTGTAGATGAAAGTTAGTATTTTGAAAAGTGAAGAAGTAAAGTAAGAAAAGAATATCTAATGATAAGTTTTCGTAGCAAGCACTAAAATATAAGTTAGAATATCCAAAATGTTAGTTATAATGTCACAATTACGAATCTGTATTCGTTTAGTCAAGATATGCTTGTAGATGAAAGTTAGTATTTTGAAAAGTGAAGAAGTAAAGTAAGAAAAGAATATCTAATGATAAGTTTTCGTAGCAAGCACTAAAATATAAGTTAGAATATCTAAAATGTTAGTAATAATGTAATAATTACGAATCTGTATTCGGTTTGTCAAGATATGCTTGTAGATGAAAGTTAGTATTTTGAAAAGTGAAGAAGTAAAGTAAGAAAAGAATATCTAATGATAAGTTTTCGTAGCAAGCACTAAAATATAAGTTAGAATATCTAAAATGTTAGTAATAATGTAATAATTACGAATCTGTATTCGGTTTGTCAAGATATGCTTGTAGATGAAAGTTAGCCTATTGAAAAGTGAAGAAGTAAAGTAAGAAAAGAATATCTAATGATAAGTTTTCGTAGCAAGCACTAAAATATAAGTTAGAATATCCAAAATGTTAGTTATAATGTCACAATTACGAATCTGTATTCGTTTAGTCAAGATATGCTTGTAGATGAAAGTTAGTATTTTGAAAAGTGAAGAAGTAAAGTAAGAAAAGAATATCTAATGATAAGTTTTCGTAGCAAGCACTAAAATATAAGTTAGAATATCTAAAATGTTAGTTATAATGTCACAATTACGAATCTGTATTCGTTTAGTCAAGATATGCTTGTAGATGAAAGTTAGTATTTTGAAAAGTGAAGAAGTAAAGTAAGAAAAGAATATCTAATGATAAGTTTTCGTAGCAAGCACTAAAATATAAGTTAGAATATCTAAAATGTTAGTTATAATGTCACAATTACGAATCTGTATTCGTTTAGTCAAGATATGCTTGTAGATGAAAGTTAGCCTATTGAAAAGTGAAGAAGTAAAGTAAGAAAAGAATATCTAATGATAAGTTTTCGTAGCAAGCACTAAAATATAAGTTAGAATATCCAAAATGTTAGTAATAATGTCACAATTACGAATCTGTATTCGGTTTAGTCAAGATATGCTTGTAGATGAAAGTTAGTATTTTGAAAAGTGAAGAAGTAAAGTAAGAAAAGAATATCTAATGATAAGTTTTCGTAGCAAGCACTAAAATATAAGTTAGAATATCTAAAATGTTAGTAATAATGTAATAATTACGAATCTGTATTCGGTTTGTCAAGATATGCTTGTAGATGAAAGTTAGCCTATTGAAAAGTGAAGAAGTAAAGTAAGAAAAGAATATCTAATGATAAGTTTTCGTAGCAAGCACTAAAATATAAGTTAGAATATCCAAAATGTTAGTTATAATGTCACAATTACGAATCTGTATTCGTTTAGTCAAGATATGCTTGTAGATGAAAGTTAGTATTTTGAAAAGTGAAGAAGTAAAGTAAGAAAAGAATATCTAATGATAAGTTTTCGTAGCAAGCACTAAAATATAAGTTAGAATATCTAAAATGTTAGTAATAATGTAATAATTACGAATCTGTATTCGGTTTGTCAAGATATGCTTGTAGATGAAAGTTAGCCTATTGAAAAGTGAAGAAGTAAAGTAAGAAAAGAATATCTAATGATAAGTTTTCGTAGCAAGCACTAAAATATAAGTTAGAATATCTAAAATGTTAGTTATAATGTCACAATTACGAATCTGTATTCGTTTAGTCAAGATATGCTTGTAGATGAAAGTTAGCCTATTGAAAAGTGAAGAAGTAAAGTAAGAAAAGAATATCTAATGATAAGTTTTCGTAGCAAGCACTAAAATATAAGTTAGAATATCCAAAATGTTAGTAATAATGTCACAATTACGAATCTGTATTCGTTTAGTCAAGATATGCTTGTAGATGAAAGTTAGTATTTTGAAAAGTGAAGAAGTAAAGTAAGAAAAGAATATCTAATGATAAGTTTTCGTAGCAAGCACTAAAATATAAGTTAGAATATCTAAAATGTTAGTAATAATGTAATAATTACGAATCTGTATTCGTTTAGTCAAGATATGCTTGTAGATGAAAGTTAGTATATTTGAAAAGTGAAGAAGTAAAGTAAGAAAAGAATATCTAATGATAAGTTTTCGTAGCAAGCACTAAAATATAAGTTAGAATATCTAAAATGTTAGTAATAATGTAATAAAGTTAGCCTATTGAAAAGTGAAGAAGTAAAGTAAGAAAAGAATATCTAATGATAAGTTTTCGTAGCAAGCACTAAAATATAAGTTAGAATATCCAAAATGTTAGTAATAATGTCACAATTACGAATCTGTATTCGTTTAGTCAAGATATGCTTGTAGATGAAAGTTAGTATTTTGAAAAGTGAAGAAGTAAAGTAAGAAAAGAATATCTAATGATAAGTTTTCGTAGCAAGCACTAAAATATAAGTTAGAATATCTAAAATGTTAGTAATAATGTAATAATTACGAATCTGTATTCGGTTTGTCAAGATATGCTTGTAGATGAAAGTTAGTATTTTGAAAAGTGAAGAAGTAAAGTAAGAAAAGAATATCTAATGATAAGTTTTCGTAGCAAGCACTAAAATATAAGTTAGAATATCTAAAATGTTAGTAATAATGTAATAATTACGAATCTGTATTCGGTTTGTCAAGATATGCTTGTAGATGAAAGTTAGTATTTTGAAAAGTGAAGAAGTAAAGTAAGAAAAGAATATCTAATGATAAGTTTTCGTAGCAAGCACTAAAATATAAGTTAGAATATCTAAAATGTTAGTAATAATGTAATAATTACGAATCTGTATTCGGTTTGTCAAGATATGCTTGTAGATGAAAGTTAGTATTTTGAAAAGTGAAGAAGTAAAGTAAGAAAAGAATATCTAATGATAAGTTTTCGTAGCAAGCACTAAAATATAAGTTAGAATATCTAAAATGTTAGTAATAATGTAATAATTACGAATCTGTATTCGGTTTGTCAAGATATGCTTGTAGATGAAAGTTAGTATTTTGAAAAGTGAAGAAGTAAAGTAAGAAAAGAATATCTAATGATAAGTTTTCGTAGCAAGCACTAAAATATAAGTTAGAATATCTAAAATGTTAGTAATAATGTAATAATTACGAATCTGTATTCGGTTTGTCAAGATATGCTTGTAGATGAAAGTTAGCCTATTGAAAAGTGAAGAAGTAAAGTAAGAAAAGAATATCTAATGATAAGTTTTCGTAGCAAGCACTAAAATATAAGTTAGAATATCTAAAATGTTAGTTATAATGTCACAATTACGAATCTGTATTCGTTTAGTCAAGATATGCTTGTAGATGAAAGTTAGCCTATTGAAAAGTGAAGAAGTAAAGTAAGAAAAGAATATCTAATGATAAGTTTTCGTAGCAAGCACTAAAATATAAGTTAGAATATCCAAAATGTTAGTAATAATGTCACAATTACGAATCTGTATTCGTTTAGTCAAGATATGCTTGTAGATGAAAGTTAGTATTTTGAAAAGTGAAGAAGTAAAGTAAGAAAAGAATATCTAATGATAAGTTTTCGTAGCAAGCACTAAAATATAAGTTAGAATATCTAAAATGTTAGTAATAATGTAATAATTACGAATCTGTATTC
Organism: Loxodes magnus; assembly: GCA_946699065.1. Lineage (NCBI taxonomy): Eukaryota > Ciliophora > Karyorelictea > Loxodida > Loxodidae > Loxodes > Loxodes magnus. Next base: position 13,035 of record CAMPDV010006719.1, read on the forward strand.
GGTTTGTCAAGATATGCTTGTAGATGAAAGTTAGTATTTTGAAAAGTGAAGAAGTAAAGTAAGAAAAGAATATCTAATGATAAGTTTTCGTAGCAAGCACTAAAATATAAGTTAGAATATCTAAAATGTTAGTAATAATGTAATAATTACGAATCTGTATTCGGTTTGTCAAGATATGCTTGTAGATGAAAGTTAGTATTTTGAAAAGTGAAGAAGTAAAGTAAGAAAAGAATATCTAATGATAAGTTTTCGTAGCAAGCACTAAAATATAAGTTAGAATATCCAAAATGTTAGTTATAATGTCACAATTACGAATCTGTATTCGTTTAGTCAAGATATGCTTGTAGATGAAAGTTAGTATTTTGAAAAGTGAAGAAGTAAAGTAAGAAAAGAATATCTAATGATAAGTTTTCGTAGCAAGCACTAAAATATAAGTTAGAATATCTAAAATGTTAGTTATAATGTCACAATTACGAATCTGTATTCGTTTAGTCAAGATATGCTTGTAGATGAAAGTTAGCCTATTGAAAAGTGAAGAAGTAAAGTAAGAAAAGAATATCTAATGATAAGTTTTCGTAGCAAGCACTAAAATATAAGTTAGAATATCCAAAATGTTAGTTATAATGTCACAATTACGAATCTGTATTCGTTTAGTCAAGATATGCTTGTAGATGAAAGTTAGTATTTTGAAAAGTGAAGAAGTAAAGTAAGAAAAGAATATCTAATGATAAGTTTTCGTAGCAAGCACTAAAAATATAAGTTAGAATATCTAAAATGTTAGTTATAATGTCACAATTACGAATCTGTATTCGTTTAGTCAAGATATGCTTGTAGATGAAAGTTAGCCTATTGAAAAGTGAAGAAGTAAAGTAAGAAAAGAATATCTAATGATAAGTTTTCGTAGCAAGCACTAAAATATAAGTTAGAATATCTAAAATGTTAGTAATAATGTAATAATTACGAATCTGTATTCGGTTTGTCAAGATATGCTTGTAGATGAAAGTTAGTATTTTGAAAAGTGAAGAAGTAAAGTAAGAAAAGAATATCTAATGATAAGTTTTCGTAGCAAGCACTAAAATATAAGTTAGAATATCCAAAATGTTAGTTATAATGTCACAATTACGAATCTGTATTCGTTTAGTCAAGATATGCTTGTAGATGAAAGTTAGTATTTTGAAAAGTGAAGAAGTAAAGTAAGAAAAGAATATCTAATGATAAGTTTTCGTAGCAAGCACTAAAATATAAGTTAGAATATCTAAAATGTTAGTTATAATGTCACAATTACGAATCTGTATTCGTTTAGTCAAGATATGCTTGTAGATGAAAGTTAGCCTATTGAAAAGTGAAGAAGTAAAGTAAGAAAAGAATATCTAATGATAAGTTTTCGTAGCAAGCACTAAAATATAAGTTAGAATATCTAAAATGTTAGTAATAATGTAATAATTACGAATCTGTATTCGGTTTGTCAAGATATGCTTGTAGATGAAAGTTAGTATTTTGAAAAGTGAAGAAGTAAAGTAAGAAAAGAATATCTAATGATAAGTTTTCGTAGCAAGCACTAAAATATAAGTTAGAATATCCAAAATGTTAGTTATAATGTCACAATTACGAATCTGTATTCGTTTAGTCAAGATATGCTTGTAGATGAAAGTTAGTATTTTGAAAAGTGAAGAAGTAAAGTAAGAAAAGAATATCTAATGATAAGTTTTCGTAGCAAGCACTAAAATATAAGTTAGAATATCTAAAATGTTAGTAATAATGTAATAATTACGAATCTGTATTCGGTTTGTCAAGATATGCTTGTAGATGAAAGTTAGTATTTTGAAAAGTGAAGAAGTAAAGTAAGAAAAGAATATCTAATGATAAGTTTTCGTAGCAAGCACTAAAATATAAGTTAGAATATCTAAAATGTTAGTAATAATGTAATAATTACGAATCTGTATTCGGTTTGTCAAGATATGCTTGTAGATGAAAGTTAGCCTATTGAAAAGTGAAGAAGTAAAGTAAGAAAAGAATATCTAATGATAAGTTTTCGTAGCAAGCACTAAAATATAAGTTAGAATATCCAAAATGTTAGTTATAATGTCACAATTACGAATCTGTATTCGTTTAGTCAAGATATGCTTGTAGATGAAAGTTAGTATTTTGAAAAGTGAAGAAGTAAAGTAAGAAAAGAATATCTAATGATAAGTTTTCGTAGCAAGCACTAAAATATAAGTTAGAATATCTAAAATGTTAGTTATAATGTCACAATTACGAATCTGTATTCGTTTAGTCAAGATATGCTTGTAGATGAAAGTTAGTATTTTGAAAAGTGAAGAAGTAAAGTAAGAAAAGAATATCTAATGATAAGTTTTCGTAGCAAGCACTAAAATATAAGTTAGAATATCTAAAATGTTAGTTATAATGTCACAATTACGAATCTGTATTCGTTTAGTCAAGATATGCTTGTAGATGAAAGTTAGCCTATTGAAAAGTGAAGAAGTAAAGTAAGAAAAGAATATCTAATGATAAGTTTTCGTAGCAAGCACTAAAATATAAGTTAGAATATCCAAAATGTTAGTAATAATGTCACAATTACGAATCTGTATTCGTTTAGTCAAGATATGCTTGTAGATGAAAGTTAGTATTTTGAAAAGTGAAGAAGTAAAGTAAGAAAAGAATATCTAATGATAAGTTTTCGTAGCAAGCACTAAAATATAAGTTAGAATATCTAAAATGTTAGTAATAATGTAATAATTACGAATCTGTATTCGGTTTGTCAAGATATGCTTGTAGATGAAAGTTAGCCTATTGAAAAGTGAAGAAGTAAAGTAAGAAAAGAATATCTAATGATAAGTTTTCGTAGCAAGCACTAAAATATAAGTTAGAATATCCAAAATGTTAGTTATAATGTCACAATTACGAATCTGTATTCGTTTAGTCAAGATATGCTTGTAGATGAAAGTTAGTATTTTGAAAAGTGAAGAAGTAAAGTAAGAAAAGAATATCTAATGATAAGTTTTCGTAGCAAGCACTAAAATATAAGTTAGAATATCTAAAATGTTAGTAATAATGTAATAATTACGAATCTGTATTCGGTTTGTCAAGATATGCTTGTAGATGAAAGTTAGCCTATTGAAAAGTGAAGAAGTAAAGTAAGAAAAGAATATCTAATGATAAGTTTTCGTAGCAAGCACTAAAATATAAGTTAGAATATCTAAAATGTTAGTTATAATGTCACAATTACGAATCTGTATTCGTTTAGTCAAGATATGCTTGTAGATGAAAGTTAGCCTATTGAAAAGTGAAGAAGTAAAGTAAGAAAAGAATATCTAATGATAAGTTTTCGTAGCAAGCACTAAAATATAAGTTAGAATATCCAAAATGTTAGTAATAATGTCACAATTACGAATCTGTATTCGTTTAGTCAAGATATGCTTGTAGATGAAAGTTAGTATTTTGAAAAGTGAAGAAGTAAAGTAAGAAAAGAATATCTAATGATAAGTTTTCGTAGCAAGCACTAAAATATAAGTTAGAATATCTAAAATGTTAGTAATAATGTAATAATTACGAATCTGTATTCGGTTTGTCAAGATATGCTTGTAGATGAAAGTTAGTATTTTGAAAAGTGAAGAAGTAAAGTAAGAAAAGAATATCTAATGATAAGTTTTCGTAGCAAGCACTAAAATATAAGTTAGAATATCCAAAATGTTAGTAATAATGTCACAATTACGAATCTGTATTCGTTTAGTCAAGATATGCTTGTAGATGAAAGTTAGTATTTTGAAAAGTGAAGAAGTAAAGTAAGAAAAGAATATCTAATGATAAGTTTTCGTAGCAAGCACTAAAATATAAGTTAGAATATCTAAAATGTTAGTAATAATGTAATAATTACGAATCTGTATTCGGTTTGTCAAGATATGCTTGTAGATGAAAGTTAGCCTATTGAAAAGTGAAGAAGTAAAGTAAGAAAAGAATATCTAATGATAAGTTTTCGTAGCAAGCACTAAAATATAAGTTAGAATATCCAAAATGTTAGTTATAATGTCACAATTACGAATCTGTATTCGTTTAGTCAAGATATGCTTGTAGATGAAAGTTAGTATTTTGAAAAGTGAAGAAGTAAAGTAAGAAAAGAATATCTAATGATAAGTTTTCGTAGCAAGCACTAAAATATAAGTTAGAATATCTAAAATGTTAGTTATAATGTCACAATTACGAATCTGTATTCGTTTAGTCAAGATATGCTTGTAGATGAAAGTTAGCCTATTGAAAAGTGAAGAAGTAAAGTAAGAAAAGAATATCTAATGATAAGTTTTCGTAGCAAGCACTAAAATATAAGTTAGAATATCTAAAATGTTAGTAATAATGTAATAATTACGAATCTGTATTCGGTTTGTCAAGATATGCTTGTAGATGAAAGTTAGTATTTTGAAAAGTGAAGAAGTAAAGTAAGAAAAGAATATCTAATGATAAGTTTTCGTAGCAAGCACTAAAATATAAGTTAGAATATCCAAAATGTTAGTTATAATGTCACAATTACGAATCTGTATTCGTTTAGTCAAGATATGCTTGTAGATGAAAGTTAGCCTATTGAAAAGTGAAGAAGTAAAGTAAGAAAAGAATATCTAATGATAAGTTTTCGTAGCAAGCACTAAAATATAAGTTAGAATATCTAAAATGTTAGTTATAATGTCACAATTACGAATCTGTATTCGTTTAGTCAAGATATGCTTGTAGATGAAAGTTAGTATTTTGAAAAGTGAAGAAGTAAAGTAAGAAAAGAATATCTAATGATAAGTTTTCGTAGCAAGCACTAAAATATAAGTTAGAATATCTAAAATGTTAGTTATAATGTCACAATTACGAATCTGTATTCGTTTAGTCAAGATATGCTTGTAGATGAAAGTTAGCCTATTGAAAAGTGAAGAAGTAAAGTAAGAAAAGAATATCTAATGATAAGTTTTCGTAGCAAGCACTAAAATATAAGTTAGAATATCCAAAATGTTAGTAATAATGTCACAATTACGAATCTGTATTCGTTTAGTCAAGATATGCTTGTAGATGAAAGTTAGTATTTTGAAAAGTGAAGAAGTAAAGTAAGAAAAGAATATCTAATGATAAGTTTTCGTAGCAAGCACTAAAATATAAGTTAGAATATCTAAAATGTTAGTAATAATGTAATAATTACGAATCTGTATTCGGTTTGTCAAGATATGCTTGTAGATGAAAGTTAGTATTTTGAAAAGTGAAGAAGTAAAGTAAGAAAAGAATATCTAATGATAAGTTTTCGTAGCAAGCACTAAAATATAAGTTAGAATATCTAAAATGTTAGTAATAATGTAATAATTACGAATCTGTATTCGGTTTGTCAAGATATGCTTGTAGATGAAAGTTAGTATTTTGAAAAGTGAAGAAGTAAAGTAAGAAAAGAATATCTAATGATAAGTTTTCGTAGCAAGCACTAAAATATAAGTTAGAATATCTAAAATGTTAGTAATAATGTAATAATTACGAATCTGTATTCGGTTTGTCAAGATATGCTTGTAGATGAAAGTTAGTATTTTGAAAAGTGAAGAAGTAAAGTAAGAAAAGAATATCTAATGATAAGTTTTCGTAGCAAGCACTAAAATATAAGTTAGAATATCTAAAATGTTAGTAATAATGTAATAATTACGAATCTGTATTCGGTTTGTCAAGATATGCTTGTAGATGAAAGTTAGTATTTTGAAAAGTGAAGAAGTAAAGTAAGAAAAGAATATCTAATGATAAGTTTTCGTAGCAAGCACTAAAATATAAGTTAGAATATCTAAAATGTTAGTAATAATGTAATAATTACGAATCTGTATTCGGTTTGTCAAGATATGCTTGTAGATGAAAGTTAGCCTATTGAAAAGTGAAGAAGTAAAGTAAGAAAAGAATATCTAATGATAAGTTTTCGTAGCAAGCACTAAAATATAAGTTAGAATATCTAAAATGTTAGTTATAATGTCACAATTACGAATCTGTATTCGTTTAGTCAAGATATGCTTGTAGATGAAAGTTAGCCTATTGAAAAGTGAAGAAGTAAAGTAAGAAAAGAATATCTAATGATAAGTTTTCGTAGCAAGCACTAAAATATAAGTTAGAATATCCAAAATGTTAGTAATAATGTCACAATTACGAATCTGTATTCGTTTAGTCAAGATATGCTTGTAGATGAAAGTTAGTATTTTGAAAAGTGAAGAAGTAAAGTAAGAAAAGAATATCTAATGATAAGTTTTCGTAGCAAGCACTAAAATATAAGTTAGAATATCTAAAATGTTAGTAATAATGTAATAATTACGAATCTGTATTCGGTTTGTCAAGATATGCTTGTAGATGAAAGTTAGTATTTTGAAAAGTGAAGAAGTAAAGTAAGAAAAGAATATCTAATGATAAGTTTTCGTAGCAAGCACTAAAATATAAGTTAGAATATCTAAAATGTTAGTAATAATGTAATAATTACGAATCTGTATTCGGTTTGTCAAGATATGCTTGTAGATGAAAGTTAGTATTTTGAAAAGTGAAGAAGTAAAGTAAGAAAAGAATATCTAATGATAAGTTTTCGTAGCAAGCACTAAAATATAAGTTAGAATATCCAAAATGTTAGTTATAATGTCACAATTACGAATCTGTATTCGTTTAGTCAAGATATGCTTGTAGATGAAAGTTAGTATTTTGAAAAGTGAAGAAGTAAAGTAAGAAAAGAATATCTAATGATAAGTTTTCGTAGCAAGCACTAAAATATAAGTTAGAATATCTAAAATGTTAGTTATAATGTCACAATTACGAATCTGTATTCGTTTAGTCAAGATATGCTTGTAGATGAAAGTTAGCCTATTGAAAAGTGAAGAAGTAAAGTAAGAAAAGAATATCTAATGATAAGTTTTCGTAGCAAGCACTAAAATATAAGTTAGAATATCCAAAATGTTAGTTATAATGTCACAATTACGAATCTGTATTCGTTTAGTCAAGATATGCTTGTAGATGAAAGTTAGTATTTTGAAAAGTGAAGAAGTAAAGTAAGAAAAGAATATCTAATGATAAGTTTTCGTAGCAAGCACTAAAATATAAGTTAGAATATCTAAAATGTTAGTTATAATGTCACA